>LOJH01021463.1:0-13987 GCA_001685095.1 Ellobius talpinus | reverse complement strand
TCAAACTCACAGAGATCCACCTGCCTCTGCCTCCTGAGTGCTGTGATTAAAGGCATGGACCACCACCGCCTGGCCTGAATTTTTAATATTAGCTATTAATTAGCTTATCTTGGGTGAGGAAACCATAATATTCTATCTTAACTATTACACCAATTGCTGTATGTTCATCGAACTGCTGTCTGATTGATTCAAGGGAGATTAATTCATGGAGCAATGACTGGCATTCATAAAAAATGTGGAGACATGTCTTGAAAAATGGGTGTTCACATGTACAAGCACTAAGCTACCATGCTTATGCATGGATGGCTCCAGGGATTGATCTAACTGGACTGAAGAGGGAATGAAGAAATGATAGACACAGAAACTCAGATCGGGTAGTGTGTGCTTTCAGGTGGAGAAGCTCAGTGTGTTTATTATATACAGATGAACAGGGATGTGGGCTTATTGCATGTAGCTAAACAAGGAGGCAGGGGGATTATATTCATCTGAACAAAGAGGTAGCTTTAGCAAATCTTGGTAAGAGCAGTCTCTTGACTATAACCATCTGGGGGAGAATGCAAGGTGGACATTTTCTGCACACACAGCCAAAATTTGCACTCGGACCAGGGGAGGGCTTTGCTGTCCCTCTGAGCTTCACCAGGGAAAGCTTCGTTACTCCGATGGAGCCGAGGCATTGAGGTCCTAGATGCTACCTTGCTCTTGTCAACAACACACTTTCACTTAGGACTTTACTTGCTTTCTACACTGTGCTAAATTCATCCATTTCCTCAGCTGGTGTCTCTGCTTTAACAATAAAGGAACCGAGGCTCAAAAAAATTATGTAATTTGATCAAAACCTCACAGATAGTGAGCAATGGAGTTCTGCCCTGAACCAAATCTGCCAGTTTGGTTTGAAATCTCTTTCAGATATGTTATCTAAAATGTGAACTATATAATACACCACAACCATCATCTCGGAGTCACTTTTCTAACTATGTATGCTGTGACCTTCTCAGCTATGCAATTAAAACCGTCTACTGTGGTCTTTAATGTGGGCTAAGTCAAACTGTGCAAGAGGCACTCACTCCACAGATTAACAGAACCAATTCTTTCCTTTAGTTTGACCCATTGCAGATCAGCGTGATACTAATGATGGCTGTCAGTAGATCAGGGGTTATGAATTACGGGGTTGTCCTTCTTCTCTAAAAAGAATCCATCCATTCAGTCTTCTTTCAATCCCCCTAGTCATGCTGATGTTAAGTGGTGGGACTGAAATTGTTTGAGGCCACAGACAAGAATAATAATGAACAATCATTGTGAGGGTCATACTCCAAATTTGTCCTCAGCTGTACACTGCCTTGACCTAAATTTAACCTGCTCTATTCCCACTCAGGAAGCGGGGGGTCTAGACCTCCCATGACCTTGGCTATTATAACTAGATCAATAACAGACAGAGACTTGGGGGTGCCCATTGACTGAGGAGGAAGAAGGTAATCAGATAAATTACTGATGGATTCAAAAGCTAGGATGTTTTTCAATGAAGTCTTAACCATTGAGCCATTTCTCCATGCCCATCTAGGATGGTTTTCAATGAAATCTGTGAATAATTACTTAAGCTATCGAGGTGCATAAAGATTTATGACTCTCTCCCCTCCTGATCTTGCTTGATTTTTGTTATATATCGCGTCTTTTATTAACATAGCTCTCTGTGCTTGATTGGAATTTTGGTTCCTTGAAATCAAACAGCACACAACTTAGGGAGATGTTTTAAAATTTCTTCCAAAATCAGGAAGTCTTTGGAAGTACACAAGTACAACAGTATCTTTGCTGAATATGGCATAAGCCACCTTTAAATAGTTAACTTTCCCACAATGGGGTCTCTTCAGTTTGGTCTAGATTCATTTTGTGCAGTTATGTATGATGTTTTTGTTTGTTTTTTGTCTTTCCAGGAGTCCTAGGACAAATGTGACACATTTGAGTGCTATCATATGTCTTATAAAGCATTAAAGCATTAATTAGTTGTTAAAGACATGGTCTGACATACCTTGGTGGCCATCTCTTCAATAATAATTTAATTAAACCATCAAGCCTTATATTACAACATAATGTGACAAGGTAGAGAGTGTTCTTTTTGCCCTTGGTAGGGTTCAGAAACATTAAGAAAAGTAAAAATTTTAAATAAACAACTTTATGAGGACCCAATCACCTTGTTTATTAAAGTCAAGTCTATGACCTATAGGATGGCATTTCTCATTAACTTTGTTTTGAGTTTTTCATGCAGTGTCTTCCTTTTTTTCCATATCTCACACAAACCATCTACTTTATTAGCTAAGAATTGCCTAATTACATAGGTAAAGAAAAAATTTTGATGCTTCTCCTTTCTTCGAGGTTTAGACTTCTGTCCCGAGCATCTGGGATTCCTTATTCAAAGAATCAATAAATTCCCAAATAAATGACAAATCACTTCTTGCCATTTTTTAAATTGGTATCTTATCAAATCTCTACCTTATAAAGTTGGCAGGCATTACTCTGAATAAAATGCAATGAGCAATGAATTTTGTTTGTCTTTGTAAGGGTAATTTTGCATTTATCTTCAGAGTTATATTATCATCTTATGGGCAGTTTAATGTATTTACTCATGTGGAAATGAAGAATGGGGGAAGGGTAGGAGGGTTCTATTCCCATTGAAGACCTCATATACAATCTTAAAATAATACACAAATTGGTTGAACCACTAGCTAAATAGCACAATTTCTGGATAACAACTGAAGCCACAATCTCTAACTTTTAAGATTTTGCTTTTAAACAGACAGAACATTTCTGCAAAATATACATGTAGAGATGACATATTTAAGTATGTATACTTTAATAAGATACATCTCTCATGCACACCAATCCCCTTGCCTTTTTATACCATCCTGACAACAAAGGTTGACCTGAAACTTCTAGCTGTATTAGAGAAATGTTTAAAGTTTCAACATTACAGCTCAATCCTTAAAATTAATTAGGTACTTATTTGTAAACAGTTGTTCTGACTACCTTTTGGAATGAGAGGCAGCATACACTTGCAGAGTTTTCAGGTGGTACAGACCTTTGACATTCATAATCTGGGTGTGTTGCAACATGGCTTCACTGATGTTAATTTCAGTATCAGTCAGAAATTTAAAATGGTTGAAAAACAGAGCTTGTACTCATTAACTTGCTCTACCATAGCTCCCAGGGAAATTTATGGATATAAAACTTCCATTTCTGATATTTAATATTAGCCGAACTTTATCTACACCCATCCTAAACTTGTCCCTGAAATCAATTTCTACATATTCTTTTCCCAGAAAAGAAGATTTATCATCAAATCTCTTCTTTAAGGAATTTATGAGTTTTTGCTGTTATATATGTCTTGGTCTGCAAGACTCTGTGGAGAATGTTTGGACTGTGAACGACAGGAGGACGGGTTGGGGAAAGTGCAATAGCACTGTTGATTTTTATACTGGTCTCTTGGTATAAAACTAAGTCATTTGTCCTGGTACAGGTTGGACCACCATGGTTCAGGTAAACAGATAGGGGTCTTATTGGACCTTTGCTTTGGCCTAACACTGGGTGAATCTTTCACTAAGTGAGTGCCAGGCATAAAAGGGCCACATGATAAATATTATCTGTGGCAAGGCTGTAGGGGTAGATTTGCATAACTGACCTCAACAGAGCCCATAGATGTGCATGTTGGGGTCCACCTTCACTTCCAAACCTCATCCCTAGAATGAGGATCAAAACAGCATCTCTTTGATTTAATGTGAATAGTAATAAAAAGCTAATAATAATAAACTCTAATAAGCTGTAGGGATGGCACACGAGCTCAACTGAAGAATGACTGTAGTTTATAAAACTTGGTTGCAAGGGAATCATATCATATTAATACACATCTCCTTGCAGAATTGCCTCTAGGTCAGCAATAATTATTTAGGGGGATGTGAGAGAGTGTTTCTGTAGAATTTCTTTTAGCTTTGGTTCAAAGTGGTGGTGATGGAGGGGTTCTTTAAATAGCCCCAAGAATGCTGAGCTTTAAAAAACGGTAGGTGATGTTCTCAGCATCACAGCCAAGCTATACAACCAACTGGCATGGGTATAAATATTCATATCAATAAACAGGATGCTGCTGAAGCCACAGACAACTGGAATCACCTGCACATTGTCACTTCACTGGAGATACAATTTGTTGGGGGAAAGCTTTCCTTTAGAAGCAGCCGGTGCCTGTGTTAGAAAAGCTCATCACAGGTATGTGGGGAGGGGTCCCACCTTCCTAGTCTCTCAGAAAGCCAGTAGATCCCATGTTGATGAAATAATAATCAGACTGCTCACCTGTCTCTTCAAGGATGTCCTGATATCATAGAAGATAAACTTGTCAATTCATAGTTTAGTGAAAGAAAATGATCAAGGATGAGGCATAACTCATACCAGACTTCTTGAGAAGGTGTAATTTTGAGCACTAGACATGATCCCTTTCATTCTCTTCTTCCTGTGCCACCTTCCAGCCCCATCTCCACCTCACTTAGGTCCATGTTTCCATAAAATCCTTAAACTTAATCGAATCGACACCCTCTCACAGAAGAAAAATTATTTTTCTCCAACAGAGTCTCATTGGTTGTACAAACCACACGTAAGGGCAGGCCCCATGTCCCATAGTAGATGGTCAACACAAAACAAACTCAATAGCACTTTTGAAGATGTTTTATTTTGTAATCGTTTGTTTTGGAACTGGTTTTTGTCTTTTTTTTTAAGCCTCACTGGTCTTTTGCTTATATATTATGTTTTCAGATTGTGTTTTTATGGGATTCTTGTGTATCTTTGAGTGTACATGAAGTGTGCGCAAACTTCTGCTCTTTCTGTTGTTCTTTTTTCTGTTTGTTTTGCTCTATTCTGGTTATTAGTCTTTCTCATTTGTCTGTTTTTTAAAGAGAGAGAAAGAAGGTGCAGAGTTGAAAGGGTTTGGAAGAGGGGAAGTCTGGTGGAGAAGAGGGAGGGGAAACTGTGATCAGAATATATTGTATGAAAAAATAATTTTCAGTAAAAGAAAGCAAACTGCATTTCCTTATTGTTGTTTTTCCTATATGCTATTCCCACCACCACCCTCCTTTATGAAGATAAAGCACCAAACAACAACAACCAAAAAAAAATCAAGAGAAAAATGTAATGTCAATCTGCCATAGTTTCTACATTTTAAAAAATATGAAACTAGTATATGCTTCCCATTGGGACTAGTGTCCTGATGTTTTCAATATTGGTCATTCAGCACCTTAGAAAACAGTGTAAGAAAGTTCTTACCTGCTGAACACTTCATTCTAGTTTTATTAGGGAGTGAATGTGTTACATATTAGACATCACATTATTGACAAAGGCATGTATACCTAACAAAAATACATTATACCAAGCCATGTGATGCATATTTACTTCTCATTTTTCTGCACGACTGATCCCAACAAATATTCTCAGATGAAACTGACCAAGTTTCATTTTGCAAACTTTTGAGATAAGAACTGAGAAGGTAAATATGGCACTTTAAGGATTGCTCCACTAAATTAATGCTACAGACAGGAGTTGTGGTTAATGGTGCTGATCTGTCCTTTGATGTTTTGACCCCTCTTATGTCCTATCATCATCTGAAGAGACAAAAATCATATAAGCTGTTTCCTTCTTGTATCTGAAAGAGTACTAAGTCCTGCTTAGAGGAACCATACTCTGCCTCTCGCAAAGACCCTTTAGCTGGCAAGAACTGATAGTCCTATTAATCTTTTGCTTCTTATCTACTGATCTGTGTAAAATTCTGAGGGACAAGAAACTAGATATCCCCACTATGGGGAGACAGAGGTCACCAGGAAGCAGGTTGGGAAGTGAACAAACGCACTCATTTGTATAGATGGGGAGTGTGGCTTCAGGAGCGCTTCTTGGGGGTGGGGGTGGGGAGGCATCTGCCTGCTCAGTGTTCATCCACAACAACAAGGGTCAATGCCCTGATTTCCACCCTCTATAATCCAGTACTCATGGTCACACTTACCAAATGTCAGCTCTCATGTCTGGAGTCACAGTTAAAGTGGATGGACATCTGGACCAGTTCCCCTAGAAACAGTCATCAGGAGGGTACCAGAGCAATCCCTGGCCAAAGGCACCCTGTAGTAGGAGTTCAGAGCAGCACAAAGACAGAGAAGTGCTCAGGGCAGTATTTCTCCAGAGAGCTATTTCAGATTCCATATAAAAGTAACCGGTGGCCGTGGATAAATCATTCCTCTCATTTATGTGCTGAACGGGAGAAAACAAGTCAACAACTGATGCATGCAAAAGCATTTGGAGGTGATGGATGGGGACATTAGGGTGCATTTCGTCAATGGCATGCCATTAGAGAAAGCCATTTCATAGAGTAAATTAAGAAAACAAACCAGCTACGTGACACACTTGGAGTTGCCACTGGCCACGCTGCTTTTCCTCCTCCTGGAATGAAGCTGCATAAGACTGACCCTGTCATTATCCCAGAGTCCCTGGGGTAGCTGCTTGTCTGTCTGAGATTTGGACCTTCACCTTGTACTTCTCTAGAACTTGGGCCACTCCTGCAACTGGGAAGCCTCCGTCCGACCAACCCTGATTTTCCTCCATTATCTTGAACTATTACTCAACCCTCTTCTTTGCTGTTCACCTTCATGTGTCAGTAACTTATTCTCTCCACATAGTTGTAAGATTCTTCTGAAAGAAGTACTGAGTCTCACAAATAAACCCTACTAAAATACAACCTGGTTTATAGTGGTCAGATTCATTGATTTCACTGGTGACTAATGTTGCTCATCTTTCTCACATGCTGAGCTATGGCTTGTCAAACTGTTGAATTCGTTAAGAAATCATCTCTTTGAATGGAGGAGTTAAAACACATAGAAGGAACAGCCTCAGGACTCAGCTCACTGGCACACAAGCAACACTCAGAAGGTGGACACAGATTGGTGGCCGTGTGGACAGCTACCGCAACATCAAAGGGACTGAGCAAGTTGAGGGAAGCAACTAGAAAATATGAGTTCCTGGAAAGACTAAGGAGTTGTCAGGTGAGCATGACAGGGGACTGCAGCAGGTGCATGTTGGTGGCCCAACAATGGAAGGAGCATTTGTGTTCCAAGTCCCTTGCTATTTCAGGAGCTTCTACCGAAAATCTGAACTTATCTCCAGGGTCACCACTAACAGGAAGGCAGCAATGGGCCATGAAATCACAGCCCCTTTCTCCTGGTGAGCAGGCTCTCAGAGTGCTCAGATGCACCTCATGGTAACTGTGGCTTCATAAAAATCAAAGCTGATTGATGGGGAGGAGGCAGGCTGCCTTTGTGTGTTTAGTCTATTCCTGCTTTTAGTGCCACTGTGACTGTGCCTCCTAATGGAAATGCATTCCATTCTCCCATCACCCAGATACAGATGCTCTTGAAGAGGGAAGAGCCTTTACCTCAGGATTTTTCTCTTGTAAGGCATTCCTTAACCCAGAGGAAGGAAACAGGAGTCAGGGAGAAGCCACCACAATGTTTTGTCAGGTAGTTTAAAAACAGGCAGGAATTTAAAAAGCTCAATTTGGGCTACCAATTGGTGTTTTTTTTACCAATAGGGTGGGTTTTTACACCCTAACATGCCATGTAGTCTCAAGGTTTAACTTTCTCCTCTGAAGGGCTGTAACAGAAAGAAAAATGGTGGAATTTTTAAAATCTCCCTTTAAAAACAATTTTGTTTTTAAAAATTATGATGAGCTGAATAATTAAATATTCCTCACGGGTCCCTTCTCAAGTCTGAGAAGTGTGTGGTGAGAGATGGATTATACCCATTCTATAGGGTGGAATCTGGGGCTGGGGGAGAGAAGTATGCCATCAGTGTGTTTCAGGGTGACTATCTTACTAGCACCTAGTAGCTTCTGTAGCGTGTACACATATGCATATGACGTCACAGCATATGACACAACTGTGTTCTGATGTATACAGGACAGAAACCATGTCTTCATCTCTCTCCAGGCCAGATTTTCAGAGTTGTCACAAGCAGACTGGGTGAACAGAGGGAAAGCTCACTCTCTGGGGACCATTCAAAGGGCCCTCTGGGAGGTTCCTTCTCACTGTTAAATGATACTCTACTACAAAATCGTACTCTATCTGGCCCAAACTGACCATACCATCCTGATTATTCACAAACGTCAGTTGGAAATCATTCAAGTTCACCATTAAGAGTCCAATATCAATGGAGGTTCTATCTTTGATGAGCTTTGTGACTATGGTGATGGCCAGTAGCAAACCTCATACGATCTGTAGAGGTGAATTGTATGTAGGTACCAAGTAGTGGGGTTTCTCATGGGTCTTCAGTAATGGTATGTTTTCTTCTTCTGGAGAAGTAAGGCAGATGTGTAGAATGGAAGGAGGAAAATGACTGGTAATTTCCAGAAGAGCCGAGCTCTATAGCTTACACACATTCAACAATTCTGTTGATGGTTACAAAGTAGGAGAAAAAAGCATTCTGTCTGGAGGCTGATTTCTAGCAATAAGTCTGAAGCTTTCTACGAAAGCACATACAGAGACTTCTGAACCAGGAGCCTCTCTACCCAGACACTGCTATGTTCAAAATGCCTCAGTCCTAAGTAAGACAAAGGATACCTCATTTCCCTGTGGTTTAACAATACATGGGAATAGAATGGGAAAACACATGGGGAAGAAAACAAATAGAGGGGCACCCCAGGTTCACCAGAGTCACACATTTTCAGGGGACATGGGGGAGGGTGGCTTCATTCTTGGACACACCAAGTGCTTTATCTGCGATTGACAAACCCCAAATATTCCCCGCCACCTGGGTCACAATCTCAGTTACTTACGAGCTGGAGATGAAGGCAGAGGCAGTGCTGTCTGTCTGTCAGGGTAATAATGACCTGTCCCTGAAAGGGACTTCAGCAGCCTCCTATCATCCTTGTGAGACAAAACAATGTTGTGACACCCGGGCAAATCATTCAGAACAGAGCCTGAAGGGAGGGGTGAGAGAGTCAAGGGGACAGAGATGCCCCAGGAGACAGCAGATCCCTGTGAGTCCTGTTAGCAGCTTGTTACTCGAAACCCCTCTCTCATCAGAGATTAGAAAAGATTTTTTAAGTTGTGACATCCATGCTAGGAAGTCAGGCTCTCTGGTCTGCTTCTCAGAAAAGCCCGTATTTCTTTTTTTAAAGGGAGCTGGTTATGGTTCACAAAGCATGAACACAAACACATTTCCTCAGACACAAGGCCATGGGACCTCTCTGAGGTAAAGGTCACCCGACAGAATCCCGCCTGAAGATCCTAGAGACGGGGCAGGGTGACCAAACTAAACTTACACACATTGTTTACCAGATGCCAGAGAGTTCCATGTCGAAGTTCACATTACATGGCTTCTTCCTGAAGATGTTGTTGTTAGTCCAAGAAGATTTGGACTGGCTCAAAAGCTTTTGTGACCATTGCAGTGTCCTGGGCCTCAAGCACAGAGAAAATGGACCATCTTGATGTTGCCATCAAACCATGTTGCGAGGTGCTTCAGCAGGCTCTTATCTGGGGAGCAGGTAATTTCCCAGACCCTCCAATATTCTGTTAGCTCTTAGGAATTAGTTTTTCCGGTCCAGAGGCAGAGTAACAGAATGGGCACCACTATGGACTCAGACCATTGTCCTAAGGGAAGCTATTCAGTTGGTAGTGGTGTTACTTTCCTATAAACTGCGGCTTATGAATGCTTAGGATTCAAGGAAGAAGATAAAATATGAAGCCTATCCAGCAGATTGCCTGGAAATGGAATAGAAAGTGCTACATTGGTAACCACCAGTTTTGAATGATTCGTTGCTAGAAAGGCTAAGCAGAGAAGGTAGGACAGTCATGGATTCCCCGGAAGGAGTTCATGTATGCAAAGTGTGGGCTGGTGGCAAGAACCTCTGTGGATAGTCAGTCCAATGCTCTAGATACGGCAGAATGTGTCATTTCCTGCTAATGTCCAGTGGGAGACAATTTTAACAAGTGTTGTGCTTAATTAGTTGGTGTCCAAATGTGCTCTCAAGGACTGTGCATGCACACGTGTCCTTGAGATCATATACCTACTCCTGGAGGAGATCTTCCTTTGCTTTTTAGAGATGTCTGAGCCCATGTCCAGGTTAGCTGCCAGGTGGGCTATCTGGTCGGTATGCTGTTTCTCGGTCCATCCCTAGGAAGGGGCAGTAAGGCAGTAATCTTCACACCGAGTCAGCAGATTGAGGAAGGATTGCCACCTTCTCTCGGTGCTGCATCTCATCCCTTGTAGTTACCAGAGTCTTCTTGGGAAGGCCATGCATCTGTGGTACAGTCTCAGGCCAGAAACTGACAAGCCTAACAGATATAACTAAAATGGACTGAGATGATTATGAGAATTTGTGCAGTCATTTTAGGGACAGTGTCCCAGCTGGTACTGAACCCAAGACTTCTTCTCAGGAATTGCATCAAAGGAACCACAATGGAAAGACAGAATGGAGATGTAATTAAATGAGCATTGACTGGAAAGCAATGCACAGATGCACCGCACCCTGAAGATCTTATTGCTATGCTGGGTGTGGTGGTGTGCGCTCATAAACCTGGCAGTTCAAGACTGGAGACAGGAGGATCAAGTATTCTGGGTCATCCTCTGTTACATGGAGATTTCTAAGCTAGCCTGGGCTACGTGAGACACTGGTTCAGAAAACTGAAACAATAATAACAACCACAAAACAAAACAATAACCTTCTACAGACAAACAAAACCCCCATAAACAACAATAATAGCAAGATCCTATTGCTTTTCTTCAGTGGTTCTCTAGGCAAAATAAAAGAGGTATACACAACTTCCACACTCCACCGCTGGCCCTCTCTTCTCATGGAAAGAACATGTCAGTGGAACCATTAAACAACAGCAAAACAGTGTGTGTGTGGTGCACATGGTGGTGGTGGGGGGATGGTGGCTTAGAGCAGGGTGACTACTCCTGAGGATGAATGTTCAGTGAGTAGGTACCCTGCCTTCTGTGGCTTCCCCTACTCAACACCACTGACGTGCTCCCCAAAGAACAGTCACAGCCTTGCCAGGTTCTGTTCCCCAGACATGACAATGGCCAAAGACAGAAGCTGTACCCCTCAAACCTAAGGCAAGACAGATGTCAGTGTCCTGAAAGGAGCTGGTACTGTCAGTGCCTTATCGATGTGCCTGGTGGCCTGTGATTGATTGGCAGGCCACATTATTAGAAAAAAAATCCAAACCAATATTCTAATGGTTCAGAGGGGATTACTTAAATTGCATGTAAATAAATCCTCCTGTCCCCGGGACAAATCTACCATCCTTCCCCTGGTAGCCCAACCACGCAGCACAGATTTAAAAATCTTGCAATTTTATTTGCATATAAAGGCCGCTAGATATAGAATATCACAATAAATTTAAAGAAAACAACTGCTTTCCTAAACTTTAAGGTAACATAGAACAGAGCTCGATGGCATTGACAGTGGGAGAACAGAAAGGATTATTAGCAACAATATTTTGTGCTAGCGAAGATTGCATCAACACACAGTGCAAAATGGGAGGGGGGAGGAAGTGAGAAGACAATGCAGGGCATTTAAATAGAAAGCACGACTAAGCCTTATTTTAGTTCACTTCCCAATGCATCCATTGAAGTCTATACACACTTGTTACTGTACCTAGGCTGAACTCAAGCTCTTTCAGACCTTGAGTTCAGAGGAGGAAGGGGTCAGTTCCTTCGGATTTCCGATGTGTTGGTTGGTGCCCAGCAACGCTTTGCAGTTGGACTGTCCTTGGCAACATTATACTCCTACCTTAGTCATAATGCACAAAAAATATTCATATATATAAATCCACATTGAAAAGGAGTCTGCACACTTTTTTCCTTGCATGAATATCTGCTCTTGACAGATTCTTGTTTCCGTATTTTTAAAGCTCAAATAACTTAAAAGAAACAAACAAACAGTGCGAATTTGCATAACCCAGATATGGGCCTCTCTGGCTAAGCCGCTGAAGGAGGGCTCTTCTTCCCCAGCTTGAACACAGTCTTTTTGACAGCCAGTGTGAAGCTAAGGTTTTTCCAGACCTACCTCTGCTGAGATTGCTCTAAATTGGGGCCACATCTGTAAAATAAAAGTGAACTAACACCAAGAAAACAACAACAGAACACATCAAACAATACCCAAAGAACTGTGCAAACCTGGGTGGTTTTCAAAACACTGCCTATGTGTTTCTCTTCTTATTAAAAATCTTTTTCTTTCAGCTTAAAGCATATTCAAATAAGACTTTTTAAAATCATTTTTTTGTTTTTAAAGAAAGCTTGGCTGTCCTTTGGCAAACACTAACAATTTACAACGGCGTGGCCTTTGAGCAAACAGAAGTCATCTTACAGATCCACAATGCTCCTTTGATTTCAAATGGGTACCCCACTTAAAATACAAAAAGAGGCGGCACAACTCTAGCGTCGTTTTTTTTCCTGTTCCAACAATTTACAAAAAGAACTCACAGGATTTGAAAGTAAACAAGTCAGAGAATGTAAGTTTAAAATTAGAAAAATGGCAGTTTGTAGACTGTCCTTCATGTTCCAATATGATGCAGAGAGCTTTAGGAGCCCTGCGGGTTCGGAAGGTCAAATATAATTGGAGGGTTGGTCGGTTGAAAGCTGACTGTGCAGGTGGAGGCATTGATGTAAGTGGTGTAACCGTCGGTCATAATGCCGTACCCTGTAGGAAGACAGTGTCACGGTTACTGTGATATAGACAAATGACAACGGCTCAACACAGGGCCACCAGGCAGGTAGCATAACAAAATCGTCATCAGAGGGCAGGGAGACGAAATTCGGTGAGCCGTCACAGAGATGCAAATTTCAGGAATTTCTGTCCAGTTTTGCTCTGGTTTCTCCAAAAAGGGAGGTTTCTCCCCTTCAGCAAAGAGTTATTCTTCCCGTGCCTCCTTTGCTCAAATACTGAACTGGTCAGGAGAAGGACATGACATCTGTTTGACAGAGGATAAAGAAAAGTACTCCTACACCTTCAAAGGATCATTTTCTTTCAAAATCCTGCATTAACTATTGAATTGAAGGGAAGGAAACAGTCTAGCAGCAGAACCGGGCTCCAAGTGGGCTTTGTGGCAGGGAAGGAAGGCAGGAGCTTAGCTGCGGGTGTTCTCCTTCCTCATTGCTAGAGTGATCTGTCTCCATAGTGATTGATTCTGCCTTGAGTTATACGGTCTTAACGCTAAGTTCCATTTCACTCAGAAGCATTGCTTCTCCCACTGTGGTAGGGAGGAACATCGCCACAGGATCCCATTTCCTAAATGTACCCAGCTGAGAAAATGCCATGGCACCCTGGCATGTAGACCCCGTTTGTGGTTTTTAACATGCTGACATTTTTAGGCATCTTGGGAGTTTGCACATTTCCCTGGACACCCGAATGCATCTGCGATGAGTCTGTAATTCTAGGTTCACATTGGTCTCCATGGCACAGGAAAACACAGCCATGAAGGAACAAAATAACCAGGACATATAGAAATAACTGATAAGGTTCTTATCCCTCTACCCTCCCCCTACTCCATTTGCTAAAATTTTTCCAAGTAAGCCCGTCGAGAGCTTAATGAGGGTCATTGGAAAAAAATCTCTTAAGAAAAGCAAAGCTGCATTTAAAATGTGCACTGTTTGGTTCCGGGGTCATAAAGTCTTGTTATCTCTCTCAATCAGGAGGCTGGTATTTGCCCTGGCGCTGCCCTCTTTAGCTGTCTTAAGTGAATAAAAGCAAGACAAGTTTATTTGAATATGATCGCTTCCCTTTAAAGCAACTTTATTATTGTAGGGCTTCAGTGGAATTCTCCAATTGTCTAGTGAGTTTAAGGTAAATTAATGACTTAAACTTCTTTTTTTAAAGGGTGAAATGCAAACTCAGAGGAATCCCACAGGAATTCAAACTAGTTTTCAAGATAACAGCAAACCCCCTCCCCTGGAAATGCAGTTTAGAGAGGCA
>LOJH01021462.1:0-16996 GCA_001685095.1 Ellobius talpinus | reverse complement strand
CACACACAGAGAGAGAGAGAGAGAGAGAGAGAGAGAGAGAGAGAGAGAGACTACCTGTACACAGTTTCCATAGGGTTTTGACTATAAACAATATTGGCCCACGGTAATGGGTGAAGTGGTGATGACAGTTATTGGAGCTGACTGATTGGCAGTGTTGGTTTCTATCACAGCATTGCTCAATTTCTGAGATATTTCTGTAAGTTGTTGAGGTCTCTGTCTATGATTGAAGGACTTTCCATCTGTTTCTGATCAGATTTTTCCTATTTTGTAGTTCAAATATTGGAGGACACATAATAAAGTTGCTGTGACTTTTCATTGCATAGACCCTTTACAACATGCGATGTTCCTCTCTGTTTCTGCTAATTTACTTTGCTCTAACATTGGCTTTGTCTGATATCAATATAAAATCCTATGTTCTATTTTGATTCATATATACATCTAATATATTTTTATTTTTCTTACCCAGAATCTGCCCATGCCCTCTTATTTGAAATTGATTTCTTGTAGATGACATAAAGTTTGATTTTATTTTTTTGATCTACCAATCATTGTCTTTTAATTACTATATTCAGAGATGAAATTATTATATGAAGGTGAAGTCTATTCATTTGTATTTCAAGGGGTTTTAATTATTTTCTTTTCCTTGTTTACTGTGGATTAAATGATTGTTTCCTCAAATCTCTTTTAATGTATCTGTAACACAGCCAGTACAGGTTATTTAGCAAGTGTAATAGATATTATATTGTGCATATACCATTTATGCATCTACTACAACATTTTATCACTGACAGACAAAGAAAATGCCTTTTTTATGTCTCTTTGAATTCATCAGATGGTGACTAAAGGTTTTCTCCATGCACATTGAGCAGGGCATTGCATAGTGTCTTATGTTCACTCCATTTGCCTTCTTGGGAGGTGAAGGCAACCTCTTCTCACTCATCCTGTTGCTTACTGAGTTCTTTCTCTGCCTTGCCTATTCCAAGTTTTCTTTTATATAAGAGCTTCCTTCCTGGTAAGAAAACATATTTTAGCCACCCACTGAAGGGTAGCTATGCTGGCAATATATGATCTTAGTAACCATGACCTACCAATGTCAGATTTCCCTTTCATTCATGATAGGTTTCTTTAAAACTTATTTATTTTATTAGTTTGTTTTGCCTGCATGTATGCTTATGCACCACATATAGGGCTGATTCCTGCAGAGGTCAGAAAAAGATACCAAATTCCTTGGAAGTAGAGTAATGGTTAATGTGACCCACCCCGATGATACTAAGGATTATACCTGGTCTTCTCCACAGATGCTCTTACATTCTAAGCCATCTTTCCAGGCCCTGGGGTATAAGATTCTGGGTTGAGAGTTCTTTGCTCTGACACTTGGAAAGATACTCTGTCACTTCTGTTTCTGGAAAGACATGATCTATGGTTTAAAATACTTTTCTCTAAAGCTGTTTCCTTGTGGGCTTTCATGGCACCTTCTTTTCCAAGTTTTCAGAAATTTAGTTATGATATCCCTCTATATCAAGTTACTTGGATTTATCTTATTTGGAGTTTGCTTGACATTTTGAATCTATAGATTCATGTCTTTTGGCAAGTTCAAGAAATTTTCAGATTTTTCAGATATTATTTTTGAGTTCTCTTTAGCCCATATTTGTTTTTCTATTTCCAGGACTGAAATGCTATGTGTAAGACTTTGTGTCTTGAGTTATCATCATAGCCTGTAGGTTGAGAGCTTTGTCATCAAACTGACACTATTAGCAGGCAATGAAACTTTTAAGTGGTAGAGTCCTGATGGGAGGGTAGGTTATGACGGTGTGACTTTGAAGGGAACATTGGGACTCTAGTTTCTCTGTTTTAGTTCCTTGCTGCCAGTATATAATATGTTTCCCTGCCACATACTTTTATCATGATTTCCATGTTTTCCTACCTTCCCCAGGCCCAAAGGAACAAGACTAAATAGCCATGAACTACAGCTTCTGAAGCTATGTCTCTAAATAAAGATTTCATCTTCATAAGATGCTTCATCTCAGCATTCTTTGCAGTGACAAAAGACAAACATGACACTAATGACCAGTCCCTGGCTGGGACTCTGTTTAATTTTTCAACCTACTATCTCCGTTATTCACATTGGACAGCTTCTATTAGTCTGTCTTCCAGTCACTGAGTCTTTTCTCTGTCTGCTTCGTTCTGCTGATGTGCCCAACCACGAAGCACTTATTTTGGGTACTGTACTTTCTATTATAAAATTTCCATTTATACTAATTTTTATTGCATCTCTGTTCTGTGACTATACTCTTTTGCATTTGTTTCAAGCAGCTCATAATTGCTCACTGGAGCACTTTACCATGGCTGCTTAAAATTCTGAATTAGATAATTATAAGACTTCTGTCATCCAAGTGTTGACATCTGCACTCATTTCCTAGGGGTGTTATAACAATCTACCACAAACTGGGTGGAAGAAAAGACTAGCAATTTGTTGCTTCTTGCAGTGTCACAAGATAGAATTTTTAAATTGAGATGTCAGCAAGCCCAGGTATCTTCTGAAAGCCATGGCAAATCCTTTGCCTCCCTTCCCAGTTTTTGATGATGTGCTGGAAATATTTGGATTTTCTTGGCTTGCAGCTCAATAGCTCTTTGACTTTGTCATAACAGGTGCCTTTGTTGTGTATCTCCCTCTTTTTTTTACAATGCCTCTAGTTTTGTTGAATTAACCAATATATCATCATAAACAAACATATCTGTAAAGTTTCTACTTCCAAACAAGGACACATCTAAAGTTTTATGAAGAATGCAGTTAAGTACATAACAGCATTATACATTGTCTTTTCACTTCCAGTCTGAACTCTTTCTGGTTCTTCACATAATGGGCAACATAACTTTTTGCCATACTTTGCATCTCTGTTTTGGTTGCTTTTTCTGACAATGCTCTGGCAAAGGAAAATGTAAATATTATCTCGTTATCAGCAAGTGTGGATAAAAATTCCTAAGTGTCTGACACACAAGGATGGTGCGGGAGAATTGTCTGTATTCTGTCAATCATGTTTTAAGTAAATGCTGATTGGCCAGGCAGGAAGTATAGGCAGGTAAACCAGACAGGAATTAGAAATGATGCAATGAGAACAGGAGAATTCTGGGAAGGAGGAAGTTGATTCCCCCATTCCAGCCCAGATCACCGAGGAAGCAGGATGTGACATGCCAGCTGAAAAAGGTACCAAGCCATATGGNGATGCAATGAGAACAGGAGAATTCTGGGAAGGAGGAAGTTGATTCCCCCATTCCAGCCCAGATCACCGAGGAAGCAGGATGTGACATGCCAGCTGAAAAAGGTACCAAGCCATATGGCAAAAATAGATCAGAATAATGGGTTAATATAAGCTACTAGAGTTAACAAGAACCCTGTGCTAGTGGGCCAATCAGTTTTATAACTTATAGAGATCTCTGTGTGATTTTCTTTGGGGCTTGCCGGCTGTGGGGTACCAGGCAGGACAGAAACCCCAACAAGCAACCCCCTCGTGTTACAGAATGGTGCCCAACATGGGGCCCGAACCCACGACCCTGGGATTAAGAGTCCCGTGCTCTACCGACTCATGTTACACAAGGAAAGAGACCACTGCAACTCTTGAGAGGAGATAGCAATTTTGCTTTCACAGTCTCCATAGCTTATACTGCAGAGATCTCTGTATCCCTGGAATGATCCTATGAGGCCCTCTCTGACACATGCCATTGAGACTGCAAGGGTTTTCTACCATGCCCAGGTAGAAATAGAAATTTGCTTGATCTTCCTGTCACCATCCTGATAAATAGGTGGCTTTTTTTGTTTTGTTTTGTTTTGTTTTGTTTTTCGAGACAGTGTTTCTCTGTGTAACAGCCCTAGCTCTTGTAGACCAGGCTAGCCTCAGACTCACAGAGATCCACCTGCCTCTGCCTTCCAAGTGCTAGAACTAAAGGCATGGTGTCCCTTTTTACATTGCAAGGATCCATAAAAATACCTATCCTTGTTGGCATGAGTAGAGGTGAGCTTATAATTTTGCCCATGAAATTTAGGTAGAAAATAGTTGCTATTATCTAAAATTTTCAGTTGATAGCTTATTTCTTTATTGGAAACCCTATACCATTAATGTATCAGAAGCAAAATTAAAATACATGGAGGCCAATACTTCACAATTTGTTAGACCCAAGTCATCAACCATCTGAATTTTCTCTACATTTACTTTTTTTATGTGGTTTATGACTAGGGGTTTAAATGTATTTAGTGGGATAAATAGGGATATGCGGATTTATTCTACTCATCCCCAAACAGAATTTGGTTTGTTTTTGTGTCTTAAAATTATGGACTTTTATTTGCTTAGAGATATCTGTGTTTAATTATATACTTTTTTAAACCTTTGATTGATCTCATTTTTTAACATAAAATTCAGTTCTTGTAAAATAATGTTTTAAACTACTGTAATGACTTGTGCCACTTTTCCTATTTCATTCATCACTTCTGCATATTTTTGTTTTTAAAACTATATCAGAATTATATTTCCTATATATTATATAAGTTATTATATATAGTTATACATAATAAAATATGTATTATAACAAAAAGTATTATATTAAAACTTTACTATTTAATTCCCTTACTTTTGAGTAAATTTACTTTCTATTTATTAAGCTGTAATGTAATCATAACTTCAAAACGATCTCATTGCATGATTACATTTAATAAATGACTTTAGAAAGCAGACAAGCAGATAAAAACCTTCTTTACACATAGGATTGATGGGATGCTTTTCATCTTCTCTGCTGATTCCATGAGTCATTGGCTCTTGTTCTTTGCATTGTGAGATCATAAGAAGATCTCCACCTGTGAACTCTAGTTGTATGCCAGCTAATGGATTACATGACCCTTGTGCTGTGGAATCACTTCAAGTTTTGTTCTGCTTTATCTTCTAGCAAGGCATCATAAATAATAGGCCTATGAGACTATCTATGTATTACAGTTTCCTGAGAGTCTTGACTGAGGACTGTCTCCACTAGAAGAATATACTTTTGTCAAGGTAACTTGAGAAAACTCTCTGAATGCCATGGCAATTTGGTATTGTATAGACCTAGAATAGAAACGAAAATCACACAGCAGATTGTTTCTCTCTTTTCTTTAGAACTAGGAAGGAGTGATCTGCTGCCTAACTATGCTTCAATGCATTCCTTATTTGTTACTTCCTACTCTAGATTTACATTATTTAAATTTTCTACTTGAAATTATTGTCCTGGCTTTTCATTTTTTAAATATCTTGACTACTTTATTGTAAATATGTTGATTCTTTCTAGACAAAAGGTATTACAGAAACAATTTGATTATTAATAGTCTCTAAATAATTTCACCCTCCTGTAAATGTGAAGGGTTTCATAAATGATAACTGTTGTCTTGGCAACTAATTTAGACACAACTTATGAATAAAGACATGTCCTTACCCTAAATCATCCCAGAAAATAATCATTGTCCTAACCTCTGCCTCTCATTTTCCATTCATGAAATAATCTTTACCTATTGGTGGTGTCCACTTCGCAGTCTTACCGTTCTCCTGTCTGCAGTGACTGTTGTGTTCATTTTGCAAAGTGATACTTACTTATCTGTCAGCAACCTGTAGTCTGCCACTTTAGTGCACAGATCAAGGATTTGATCCAATATTTCTGCACATATCCCATAGTGCTTCTCAAAGCGTGCTTGAGCTCTTTCCACAGCGATCTTCTCATGGGCTTCTTTTTCCCTCAAGGTTTGTTCTGCGAAATCAATCTTGGCTTGTTTGGCGAGAGCCTAACAGGGCAAAAACGAACTCTAAGTCACTATTATTATGCAATTATTCATATGAAAGTAATGTCATAATACAAAAAAATCTTTAAGTAGAATGAAACCCCTTTTACATCAGGGTTTAACTGATCAAGAATCAGTTTTCAGTTCTTAACACACAACATGTGCTAAGCAAAGGCAATGTCTGTGAAACTCCATGTTTAGCTCATCAGCAAAACAGACTTCTGAGGGAAGTTGTGCGGATGGGATAAGATCAGTGTCATAAGAATAAATTGGATCTTTGGCTTTCCTGAAGGTGTCTCAATTACATCATCTGCTAAGAGCCAAATGTCACAGAGAAACGGTTAGTGTGGGTCAGCTGGCCCTTACACATCTGTGACCAGGCTCCCCCTCACCAGGAACACATGCTTTGATGACTGGACTTCACTTTTCAGTATTAACTTACTGACTGGCTAAATATGAGGTAATTAGATTTTAGTGCATTGAGATAACACGCTTGACACATTGTAAGTGTGGTTAAGTCCTTGCTGCTTTCGTCTTTATAAATTTATAACATTCATTTTTGGAAACATGTATGTCCACACAAAGCAGTTAAATATTTAAACACATTATCAGCACCCTCTACTTTATTTGTGTGACAGCAATCATTTTGCTTAAATCATTCTTTACATAAAACACTGGCTAGTCAAGCTGAAAGCAACATGACGCTTAGTTGGAGAGATTCAAATGATCAAGTGATGCCTTTGAGGAAACTTTACCAGCTGCTCCAGAAATCAGATCTTGTGCTAAGCTGCCTCACTAATAGGATCTAACTCCTGTGATTTAATTCAGCCAGTAGAAAATAGAAATAAATGTGGGTTTCAGAGGAACTACATACAAATTCAAGCCCCAGCTTGTACACAGAATTCAAGTTCAAGTTATTTCAGAACTCCAACAAATCGTTTATCCTTCTTCAGTCTCAATTTCCTCAAAGGAAGGATACTAATAATTTTAGTATAGTCAGAAAAATTAACTGATCCATTTCATCTGAACGAGTAGCTCTTTTCACAACACTGCTGATAAGTGATAAGATTAATGATAACAGATTGCTGTGGAAAGTCAATCATTTGTTTTTACTGTTGATGTCTTATTTCACATATTTAATTTCACTGGGATGAATAACATTTAAGATCAATCCAGTGTATTTGGTAGATTCAGGAATGACACTAGAATTTTTCATTGCTGCCTTATTTCAGAGGCCCTGTAAAGCAAATACAAATGAGACAAGGAGTTTTGTGTTATCTTCCTTGATATGAAAGGAACTTGACATTGATGAGAATTTACAGTGACAATAACACTAAAATAGATGTTGAAGGTGGTTCTCCATAGGAAGCAAAACATTAGAAAGAAATGACAGAATTTCCCTATCAGCAACAGAACAGCTTCCATTCAGGGCTGACATATGACTTCCTCCTTCTCCTCCATGTTTTCCTTCCTTCTTTTCCCCCTCCTTCCTTTCTTGTCTTCCTCTCTCTCATCTTGGCTTCCTCCTTGTCTCACTTCTTCTTTTCAATTCACCTATTTTGTCTCCCTGGTCCACTTTTCCTCTGCCATTCACTCTGTGCTGGATTCACCATACTCTCCTATCTCATCACATCAGTGTATGTAGCATCCCTAAAAGAAGACAGAGGAGGTATAAAAGAAGGCTGCAGATGTAATAATCATTCATAGCATTGAGTTTGGGCTATGGAGGCCTAAAGGAAGGCTCTGCTCTTGACAATTTATGTGATTGTCAAACTTTTGACTTCTCTTTGCATATGTGTCAACCTTAGATCCAGATACTACTCATGTGTATTTTTTTGCAAGAATTATATTTGCATGTAATGAGCATGGTGCAAAGGTGATTTGACGCAAATGCTCAAAATGTTGCAATTTATTATTATTCATAACAGTAGGTGGCACTAAAATTTAAAATCAAGAGCTACGAGTTTAGATGAAATGTGCTTTATCATGGAGCAATGCAGAAAGAAGCAGCAAGCTGGTGAGCAGAGCACCAGTGCTTTGTTTACTGAAAGCCTTTCTCTACTGTCCAGACAGGATGTATATGCTGAGCGCAGGAGCTCCAGGTCTCTGCCATCAAGTTTGACAAAATGATGAAATAAACTTGAGTTCTCCAATGGGAAATAGACAAAAATCAAAGTAATACATGGATAAAACGTCTACTTTTGTTATAAGAAGCCATACCCATAAAGTGCAAGAGAAACAGGATGTAGTAAATTAGTAATAGATTCGATATTTTGATTTTCAAGTTTCCAAGGAATACCGCAGTAGCAAAGAACATATCCAAGGGACAGTTCTTAGCTTCTGGGCAGTGTTCTCATTGACAATAAATTAGAGTATCTCCTGCCTCTCCACAGACAATTATAGTTTAGAGGTAGGTGCAGTACAATATAGGTTTCAGAAACACAAAAAGCAATAAATTGTTTATTTAAAACCATTTTTTACTGAAAAAAGACTCTTAAAAGCTCTCTTTCTGCCTCACCACAATCACTGAAATTGTCCATACCAGTGTCCACACTAGTAACTCTCTCAAATTTTAGAGATGAGGACTTGCCTTGGGTGTCTGAGGTAAAAACTACAATGGTTCAAACATATGAACCTAGATAGTCAGCCCCGGCCCTGTGTCAACACTGTATTTGAAGAAAGTGGAGAAATAGATGTATTTTGGATACTCAAGGAAAATACAGATGAAGCAAGTACTCCATACTGACCACCAAGCTCAGAGGCACACACTAGCACCAACATGCAGGCCACAGAGAATGTCAAGACAGTTCTCCTAGCACTTCCCGAGGAATCATTTGGAATTAAAACTTCAAAAGCATGCAAAATGACTAGTGACAGCTAGCGACAAGTGACCATGGGACTGGTGGCAAGCATGAGGTGCTTAGCGTTAAGTCAGCCTGGGAAGGTGCATAATGTTGAGGGCTGCCTCCTCCCATGTCATTTATAAGCTGACGGCGAAGTATGATTTTTAATGGAAATTTTATTTACCGCTTCTCGATCAAGAGCATCCTGGAAATCCTTAAGTCGTCTTTCTTCATATTGTTTCTCCCTGAAAATTCTATTTTGCCACAAAACTTCCTTTTCGTGCCGAACGTGCATGAGCTGCACGGCAATCCTGCGCTCCTGCTGGGACTGACGCATCAGCCGGTGAATTAACTGTTCTTCCCGATAGGCCTCCTGCAAACACCAGCACAGGGGCCAAAGATTTGTCAAAGGCATGTCCAGATTATCCACTGGGCTCAGAAATCGGCGTGTAAATAATGTGTGAAAGGCATGACAGCTGTCTATGTCAACTTCTGCCCTTTAGTTTAAATTTGAACACACACACACACACACAGATACACACATGCACATATGCACCCATGTATGCACGCACACATGCCTGCACATGAATGCACACACAATAAAGAATTGCAATAGAGTCTATTTAACCACTGAAGTATAATACTAGATCTTTCTAGAAACATTATGGTATTGAAATTCACAGCTGCTTCAAATAAGTTGTTAGTTCCTTTAAAATCTAATAAAAAATCATGCGAGCTTTCAAAGTTTTCTAAACAAGTAAAGTAATTCTCAACTAATAATTATGTTTTCAGAAGTTTGGAAATCGGGTGTATGCACTTTAATATAATGACTCAGTGAAGATGACTGATGTTAATATAGAACTGCTGCTTTCCTAGAGTAAAAAGTCAAAATCTTAGGAGGGAAAGCTAAAACTCAATGAAAGATGAAACCTGGTGACATAAAAATGGCTGGTCACTCATCTTAGGCACCTGGGCAGTCGGTGGGAAGCAGAGAGTGGATGTGTTCCTGGCTGTCTGCAGGAGAATGGAGGGGAAGTGAACAAGGAAAAAGAATGAACTGCGAATTAGGTTAGCTGTTGTGCCTTATCTGGTTGTGCACTTAGTATGAGCAGTTTGGCTTTGCAGAGTTCCCTTTCTTATTAGGTGGTAATGGGGGACTTAGACAAAAAGCAACTCCTCAAGCAAGCAGGATTTCTTTGTCTATAGGTATCATACGGAAAAAGGAGGTAATTGTAGTTCTCAGTGGGGACTTGAAAGCACACCAGTGTTTCCAATTTAATACCCAACCATCCAATGTTTTATAGAGAAAATCCTGGATCAATAATGACATTGTCTCAAAGGATCTACAGCTATAGCATTATAGGAGGAACACTGCACATTTTTTTCAGAAGCAAAATTAAAGGAACACTCTATGGTGAATGCTGAAACATGAACTCTAGGCTTACTTTTAAATTTTAAATTAAAGTTCAATAGAAAATGAATAAGACATTTATTTCTTCAGTTCATAAGATGTCTTAGATAAAGTCATGAACAACTTCACAACAGGTGTTATTTCTAGTTATTAAATTCTAAAAACAGCTCATCGTTAACAATTCTTATCCCCTTATTATCCATTACTAGAGAAGAGCAGAATGCAAAAATGGACACACATTCTTCCCTTAATTTATTCATAGCTCTGCATTGTGACCTTATATGAGCCAACAACAGCAAGAATCTCTTGTTTTGTTCCTTAAATTTGGCATATGCTGTGACCATTTTCTTGAACTGATAACCAAGACATTGGCCAGAAAAAAGAAAAGCACAAAACAAACAACAACAAAAACTAAAACAACAACCCAAAGACATCAAAAGGCCTTTGAAGATTGGCTTCTAAAATCTTGTAATAGTCATTGTATACATGACCTGATCTACTAGAAAAGGAAAGCCTTTAAGAGCCTGTACTTGTCTCCCAAGCAGGACTCACCAGGTTTAGGTTATCAGTCAGCACCAATCAGCCATCAGCTGATGCCTTAATAGCCCAGCCAAGAGGAGCGGAAAAGTGCAGCTGAGCCCAGGCCCTGGTACCCACTGAACTGTCGTCTAGTTTAGAATAGACAAACCACAGTTTCAAATGTATTTATTTAAATATGAAATTTCTTCATTGTTCTAAGCGAATTCTGTAAGATTAGACTGTGTTTACACAGCAAGATAATTTAGCTGTCAAAATGTACTCTGGTTAGCCAACCCTTATAAGGAACACCATGGTCTGGTGAGTCAAGTTTGGAATAATACTGAGAATAAACTGAGAAAAAGAGAGAGGGAATATTGTGGGATGGCTGCATCAAGACTATGCATGTTAAGTTTCAGTTTGAAGACCTATAAGGAACTTCACATAAAAGTTAAATGGAAAAGATTTTGTTGCACTTGTTCTATTTGGAAGTAGTTCACATTTCAGAAATGGATAGTTTACTAAAATTTCAGTGAAATGTAAGATATTTGTTTCATATAAACTAAGATACATGGCAGTTCCTGGTAAGGAAGGCAACAACCCTAGAACATTGATGTATTTTATCCTGTATTTGTAGTGAATAAATGAAAACAATAGGATTCACTTCTATCTTAATAGTATTTACATATTTGGGCAGATTTCAAAGAATATGTAATCTAGAATAGCCTCCATTTGATTATAGGCTTCCCAGTTCTCACCATGAGTTTCCATGTTTTTCAGTTTTCCCTTGACTGCCATGGAGGAAAGGGCCACTGTACTACTTATGAATAACTAAGCGCCCAATGGTCTATAGCCACTCATGAGGAAGGAGGGTACTTTGGAAATTTATAAGTAAGGGCTTTGCTCTTCTGATGTGAGGATCTACCTACAACATCTTCCTTAGAGTGGTAGATAACATACATATAAAATATGTATTTGTATAAATACAAGGTCACATATTCTCAAGTGCTCAGCACTTTTAGTGGAGAACGAACACGAACTGCCTCACCTCCTGTGCTTCATGGGCTATTAACTGGTCCATCAACAACCTCCGCCGTCTTTTCTCCCTTTGCTCACGTGCGAAAGCATCTTCTTCTAGGCGTTTCTGGATCTTTTTAATGTAGTCATCATCGGAATAAGTGTTTAACAAATCGGTAGCTGTCTGGTCTGTTGTTTCTAGAGAAGTCTTGGATGCGCTAAAGGTAACAAATTTTTTTTTTTAGATTTTAATAGTTATTACATACCCCTTAACTGTGATCATGGAAGACTTCTGGAGAAAACTCCTTTCAGTTTGTTGTTAATCTACTGATACAAGCACTGAATAAACGTTGAAGCCTGTAGCTTATTTGTAGATTCCATTTGCTTTAGTTCAGTCTTTAGCTCTATCTCTCTAAGGTCCTTAACACAGCTTTTTTTTTCTTAAGCCAATCTCTTCTTTTCTCAATTCTTAACTTTTCAGTCTCATTAGAGATTCTGGTTTCCCTCCTGCGTCTGTCTATTGGCCTCTTGCTTCTCTTACTGTAAGTCAACAATAGGCAAACTGTAGATAATTTAAATGTCAAAGAAGACACCTCAATGACAATAGACTAGACATAATCAATGCTAGTTTATAGTACCTGTATTGATGGCTCCATTCACTGCTACTCTTTTCTCACCTACAGTGGTGCAAGTTACTCTAAGTACTCTCAGATGTACTTATGACTTCTTAGGGCATTGGCCCAGCCTTTGTTAGGAACATTAACAGTTCAAAGTTGACCCACTTATCATGACTCAGCATAGGTCTGATCTGGCATCAGCACAGGTCATCCCACCTTAAGTTTATTGAAACAAATGGTTCCTTAGCATTAAGTTTATAATCATTTAAAAGTTATCATTAAAAGTAAAAGAAACATCTTATGTGCATAGAAATTGAATCATCAGTTCTCATCTGCACATGTCTTTAAAAAGCCATTAGAATGCCTCAGTATAGCTGCATAAGATATATGATAATGTTGCTTGACAAGGATAGTGAATTTATATTATGAATCATTTCTTTGTATGTTATCACTAACACAGAAAAAATAATTTATTTAGAAAAAACAAGGGCATGTTACTAAAGAGTTTTATGACTAAAGAGTCATTCATTTTCATACAGGCAGAATTACTACTGCAAAAGCATGTTTAGTTTGAGATTAATACACATTTATTATGTAGGTCCTATCAGATTCTAGATCACAATTTGTAGGTTTGCTGCTACAAGCTAAATTGTGGATCCATAGGAAAAGTATTCTTTTCTCGCTCTTTGTACAAACACTACCAAATTTCAAAACTATGCAGAGAATCACATGCAGGTTAAAGACACTATGATTCTGATTATTTTACCCACAGGAGGTCCAGACATGGTTGTATTTTGTCCTGAGAGGAGTTAGGATAAACTGTTTCAGAACCCAGTACACAGGTGGCCAGAGGCAGAGCTGACCTTTGCTTATTAAGAGGTAATACATTCAAAGACCATCAGGGTGGCTCAGGTCTGTAATCTGTGTTTGGGAGGTAAAGGCAGGTGAATTTCTGTGAGCTCAAAGCTATCATGACTAACATAGTAAGTTACATGCCTCCAGGACTACATAGTGAGACCCCCACCTACAAAAATAAATAAAAACTGCCTTTGGGCCAGTTTCAAAAACATTTTTTTAGAAGTTAGTACGATTAAATGTCTGTGGAAATTATATGATCATTCAGCAAAATTCTTACCATTCTTTTTTCTAAATGTGCTGTTACAAAGATTCTGTTCTAGCCGGGCGGTGGTGGTACACGCCTTTAGTCCCAGCACTCGGGAGGCAGAGGCAAGTGGATCTCTGTGAGTTTGAGGTCAGCCTGGACTACAAGAGCTAGTTCCGTACAGGTTGCAAAGCTACAGAGAAACCCTGTCTCAAAAAAACAAAACAAACAAACAAACAGAACCAAACAACAACAACAAAAACCCACAAAGGTTCTGTTCTAGATTAAGTACAGGTTATTTGCTCCCTCAATACTGTGTTTATGTTGCCAAAACTACCTAGTTCATGAGTTCTCAGTTATTCATCAGTCAATCTATCCATTCTTCCATCCACCCACTTATTCATCCATCAGCTCACGAGATATTGAAGACTCCATATGCAAGGTAATGACAAGGAGCTGAAAATGTTGCATTTTCCAATTAAAACATTATACAATCCAAAAAGGCATTAAAATATAACATTGTATCCCATAAATATATATTAGTTAATCAAAAATTAAAATTATATGAAAGACTTAAAATGCTGTCTATGCTAACTGAACAGTTTAATTGATGTCTGTATACATCAAATTATCATACCATATGAATTTTTAAAATTAAAATGATAAAAATAAATTTGTAAACATAAAAGAAAGATATATGGTAGTTTCATTAAAGATATATTTATTTGAAGACAGTGGTTATAATTTATTGATAGCTGAATGTTACCCAACATTCATAGAGATTAATGGATTTTTACATAGGAATTATCAGTATAGAAATTTTGTCAAATATATATTTGGGGAATTCTTTGGCATGTCTATCACACCAAATGCCAAACTACAGAATCCAATAAAGCTTGGCTAAGTAAACAGATTACTGTTAGTATTTATTAGTTGTTTAACACAAACAAACAAAATGCAACACCTAATGAAAGTGTACATGTCGGGGTGGGGCTGTCATAGGAGCTCTACATTGCCAGCTGAAAGCTTTCCATTTTTCCATAAAAAGGAAAAGGGTGGGCTGTGAGGTGACAGCCCTTGTCTCTGAAGATCTTTTCAGGCATGGGCATCAAAAGAGGCAACTGCTGAAACTGTTCTTGAGATGCAAACATGTGTGTGTGTATGTAAGGATAATAAAGAGAAATTGGATACAAATTAGAGAGTGGGGGGACATGAGAGGAACAGGCAGGGTACCTGGGAGGTGCTGGAGAGAGGAGGAAAGGGGAAAGGTTGTAACAATATGATAATTAAGAAACATATTGCAAAAACATTAACTTTTTTGCAACAAGTTAGCATGGCGTTTCTAAATTACTCCAGAACAGCCTCAACTGAAATTTCAAAAACGATTTTAAAAAGTAATTTTTCATAAAACGGCTTTTAAAAAGACTATTGTCCTATAACTTTGATTTTCTTTCTCACTTCACTTCAGACTGACGCTTCCTTGTCATTTTCTTTTTGTGGCTCTCAGAGGAGATATTTGTGCAGCACATTACCAGAGACTTCTTTCCAGGTGAGGCTGCTCTGGGCTACAGAGAACTGACTCCCTGGTGGCTCTCCAGATGTGTCGTGTCCTGCACTGCCGCTCTGAGAAGGGGGACTCTTTGTTCTATGCCACTTCCATGTACCCTTGAAAATTTCTAGCAGGATTAAATGGAACCTTCCAGGAAACACACACACACACACACACACACACACACACACACACACCAAAAACAAAAACAAAACAGAAAGGAATTGAAAGAATAGCCTGGACAAAGTACCTCCCATGCTTAAGGATCAAAAGAATCTGTATTATGAAAGTGTTTACATTACATTATCAAGAGCAATATATAGATTCTGGAGCTTCACCACCTAAATTCTTCATAGAACTAAAAAAGATTATAAAGTTCATAAAGACTCTAGATATCCCAAGGAATCTGAGCAAAAAGAGAAAATCTGACAATATTTTAATACCTGATCTCAAAATATAAGACAGAGATACAGCAACAAATCCATTATAATAAAGTTCAAAAATAAACAAGTCCAGCAGTGGCACAGAATATAGTATCCAGAAATGAATGCAGGCAGCTACAGCCACTTGGGTTTTGACAAATGTACCAAACTTGCATTGGGGGAAAGATGGGCTCCTCCGCAAAAAAATTGCTGGGTGACCTAAACATCCACATGCGAAGGATAACCTCTTTCTCTTGCCTCAAAGACTATAATGTAAGACTTGAAGGTTTGAAACTACAGGGCGTATAGGTACAGAGACGAACTCATTATAAAGGACTCAGTAGTCCAGGAAACAGTAGTAAGCATTGGTAAACAGGTTTGAATGAAACCCGGAAGCTCCCATAGGGCAAGAGATTCAAGAAACCATGAAGAGACAAAAGCAGAATGGCAAATCTTCCTTGTCACCTATGTACTTTGGATTCTGGTTTTAGAGACAGAAGCTATGGTAATAAAGGGCATGGGGATCAAGGAAGAGCATAAGAAAATTGTACAGAAGGTGGGAGAAAGGAAAATCGGTATACTTTCCATTTTTCTTGATTTTCTTTCCATATCTGACCTTCCTACTGTTTCTTTCCTGGCTTTCCATTCTTCATTGGATTCCATAATTCCCTCAGAAACATTTAGACACAAGTGAAGTATGTTGTTTAGTTGTGTATTTTTCTTTAACATAGAATTCTTTCACATTCCATAATATGTAAATGTATAGAGCTTGGATAGTTTCCATTTTTAAAGACAAAAATAATCCCTACACTGCTCCTACGGGAGTTTATTACATTACAGCCTCTAATTGTGTTATTTTCAAAGAACCACCTAAGAAATAAAAGGATATGAGATAAGTTTATATTTAGGCAAATGGAGCTATTAAGAGGTCACAATTTACAGAGGAAAACTCATAAAATTGCATAACATTTGGTGAGAACCTCACTCAACAGTACTTTATTGCTGTACTCAGCGATAAACACGGGGTGTGGTATGAACAAAATTTAACTGGAGCCCAGCTGTGGCTTTCCTATGGCACGTTTAAATCAACATAACAGTTTCAGTAAATGTCTCAAAATGAATGTGACCATAGGAAAATAAACACAACGTGGAAAAGTAAATTGAGTTTACTTTTCTTAATACCCATTTTCCCAGCCTAGATCAAAATTCTTAGTGAGGAAATAACCTGAATTTTAAGTCATGTTATCTTCTGTTTTTATCATGTAGTCTTTTAATAAACCTTCTTCAAAGCAGAAGATCCTTCAGCAACTTTGCGAAATAAACTATTACTATTTGCAAATATTCAAAGTTATTCAGAGCACATTTTTGTGATATAAAACATTATATCCTACCTTTCTTTGGCTTGGAGATCCATTTTTATTAGTGCTTCGAATTTCTTAATCTCATTGGCCACATCCTTTAAAGAAAATTCACCATTAGTTTCCTGCCTTAAAAAGCCACTGAGAAACTTCATGTTCAACCAGTTTGAAATGGTAACACACAGTTCTAATTCAAGAGCAAGATAAGAAAAGATGCCTTCAGGAATACTTTTAAAATTCTTGTTCGTTCTTTTAGATGAGGCTAACCTAGATCAGTATAAAAATTGTCAAATATATATTGCGCAAACACATGTGTGAGTGAGTGTGTGTGTGTGTGTGAGAGAGAGAGAGAGAGAGAGAGAGAGAG
>LOJH01021461.1:0-20300 GCA_001685095.1 Ellobius talpinus | reverse complement strand
CGAGGCCCTCATGACACTTTGTGTTGTCATGGGAACGCAAAGGCTCATGGGTAACTGTAGAACAAAGCATAGCACTGAGTTCCTACTATAATAACTCGCTCTTGAGACCGCTAACCCATGTCTGTGAAGACACTACTCTTCTTTCTTAATGACCCTATCCCCCTCTTAAAGATCTTACCTCCCACAGTGGAAGTCAGCTTCATCATGAGGTCAAACTGTCTCATCCTTGCACTAGAAAACACCCTGGCAACAATTTCTGTGACACGCTGTGCTCTCGACTGACCACGTAGGTTGCACTAATCCATTTGATCACACAATCATTTTTCAAAATACAGTCTGGGAATACCATCCCTATTTGTTTGGGGAAGGAAACTGACCATGGGGAGCTAAAGCAATCTGCTTAGAAACACCTCACTTATCAGGGTGAGTCTTAGAAGTGGAGTCTGGGAGCGTGGCTCTAGGTCTCTCATAAAGTCTGGAATAAGACGCCTTCTGTGGCACCAGACTTAGTTCATTTATTTTCTGCTGCTTGGATTGCCTTCCATGTGGGTGCCTGCACTTCATCTTTAAGTTAGGTCATAAGATACTTGAAGGCCAGGTTTCGTTATCTTTGCATTTCTCACACTCTTACCACCATTTTATAGAGCCTCGCATATGTAATTGTTTCATAAATGATTACTAACACAGAGAAACAAAGGGAGGATATTAATCTAACCAATTTTAGTCTGTTCTATAACTTATTTTGCCTCCTAATAATCCCTCTAAGAACGTGTTTACTCCCTCAGAAGAGATTTTAAAAACCAAATATCTACGCACTTAAGAAAAATCTGTCTCCTGACAATCTCGTGTCCATGCTGTTTGCCTTTCTATGTCTGTGGCCAAGCTGCTCAGGGATAGTTTTTTTTATTTTTGTCTGTAAAGTCTTATTCAAGTATTCTGGCATAACTGTACCCCTTTGTTGTTACTCGACCCAAAATTTGTTGTCTTTATATTATTCGGTTTACATTTTTTCTTGACTATGTATTTTCTTGTGACCTTTCTCTCTGGCAGGCTTAGTGGTAGGCTCTATTTCCTCATCTGTAAGGTGGAACTAACAGGATCACTGAAGAGTCAATGTCAGGGCTAAATGATCAAAGCAGGGAAGGGAAGCCTGACAACACCTCCATGGGAAGGAAGAATCAGAACATTAATGGAGATTTCTATGAAACCCAACTTACAAATTGTGAGTCACTGCAGGGAGTCACATGACTGAATGTGGGCATCACAAAACCCTGAGGCAATAGTAAGAGGATTTTAATTGTGCGATGAGAAAGGTCAAAATCAAGTACCCAAGGGACCACCTATTTCTGGAAGGGCCTGTCTCTGTGACGTCAGATGATTCTGAACACACAATATGCACATTTTCGCTGTGCACACCTTCAAGTCATGCAAGGCCAGCTCAGATTCAAGACTATTCTTTATTTGCAGTTGCAGGGTTTTTACTGCGCCTACTAAATTTTCTGGGGCCAAAGAGATAGCTCAGGAGTAAAGTGCTTGCCCCACAAGGACACGAGTTCAGATCCCTTGAGCCCAAATAAAGCTGGACATGGTAGCATGCATCTGTAATCTCAGGTTCCTACAGCAAGATAAAAGGTGGAGTCAGAAGGCAAAGATCAACATACAAGGCTGTCCTCTGGTCTCCACATACTTACATGGTTTATAAGTGCCATGGTATACATGTACATGCATGAATGCACAAACACACAGAGAGATACACAGACAAAGTTTTATGTTCCTGTAGAAACAATGGCTTATGGGATACAAAGATTTTAACATTTCCTGCCATCATCCCTCATTTTGTAAGAATCAAATTAATGTGTCTTCGGCTTACATTGTGTTAGAATGTTTGATTTTTAAAATTGCTGTTTGAGTTGCCTTTTTGTACTATGTATTTATGTGCAGTGACATTCTCAGCATTGATGATTATAAAATCAAAATATCGATCCATGCTGAGAAGTGTTGACGATGTTCTACATCCTGCAGGACCAAACGTTCAGCCAAGATTAAATTCTTGATGTAAAGATAAACAGCCAATCCCTTCCATTAGTACACACATTTGCTTTGTCTTTAATAAGTCATAAAATTATACATATTCGAAAGAGTTTTAAAATAAATTTCTTTATGGTTTATTACAAGTAAATATTTGAATTGTTTGCCCAGTTTACACACCTAGAGACCCAGGGTTGTGCAAACATTTCTCAGGTGAAAAGGAAGTGCCAATGGAAAAGGGTTAAGAAGCCCCACTCAGTGACATATAAGGACCTATGTGTTAAAAGTTGTATGTCTAGGCCAGGACTCTTCCCTCAACTTTAGACTCATATAGTCAACCAGCTACTCATTACCACCACTGTGTGTTTAGCAGCCCCCCCCCAACAAGCTTCTAACTGAACTCCATGTTACCTTGGCTGATTTTTCCCTCCTTTGACGCCACACAGCCCCTATATCAGATAAGGGTAACTCCAGTCCTTGAGGTAGCAGGTTGAATGACCCACAGTCATCCTAATACTCCGAGAAGCCCTTTCCCTCTCCCTTGGATGTAGACCAAGAATGCATCTGCTTCTTCCATTTTTTCCCAGCTGCCACCTAGTTCAAAGACACACGGACACCTGAAACTGGCTCTGCGAACCCTCCTATGTAATTTTCTAAGCTGCACCCAACACGGCCTGCCCAAATATACCTCAGTGGAAGCTGAGATCCAGCATAAGCTGAACATGTGTCTGCTCTGCCCCTGCCTCTTAACAGTCTGACCTTTCTTCCCTGCCTGCCACGCCCCTCACTGTCTCCTGAGAAAGGTTAGAATCACCTGGGAACCTGTTTTACCTCCCACTTCCCCAGAGTCCTCAAGGGTCTCCTTCACACTTCTAGGATTCAAAGATCACCTACCTGCTCATGGGTCCTTTTGCAATCACCCAGTCTAAAAGCACAGGTGCACCCACACATACACACCACATCTCCCTGCCTCGTTTTCAGTTTTTTGCAACAGTGCCTTGCACCATATAACAACTCTGCATCTGGGGACATGATAAAGCTCACTGGATCAGCAACGCAACCTCAGGCTGGGAGCTTAGTAATTGGACACCTGGCTAGCATTCTTGAGCTTTCAGGCTTCATCCTTAGCAACACACACCTAGTAGTGCCAAATTACCTGAGCCATGTCCCAGATCCACTAGTGGACAGTCATGTGATCTCATATAACTTACTTACCCCTTTCTGTGCCTCAGTTTCTTTATCCTAGATGGAGTTGTAGCAATTAAACCAGTATGTACATATCACTGAGAATGACTGACAAACACTGAGTTTGATCATCTGGCTGTCATGTTTATTATATGTCTTTGCAGAGAACAGGTTCGTCATGGAAGGAAATGCTGCGTGTTTGGTTCTTTGCTCTCTCACCAGTCCCTGGGAAAGTGCCTGGTACTTCTCAGATGCTCAATAAACACTTCCCAGATGAATGGAGCTGGTACTTGGGAGAAAGGTCAAATACAGAATGAACCGTCTCTCTTTAAGAAGCAGTGCTTGAAGTTCAAAAGTGACGAAACAGAATAGAGAGGCAGGGAAAGTCAGAATGCCAAGAGAAATCCAGGCCTGAATTTTAATTTTTTTACATCAATAGTGATGAGATAAGCAGAAGACAAATCATCAAATGAATCAAAAAATGGCCAGAAACCCAAGCAACACTCAATTCAGTGTGTTCTCTTATCAATCCATGGAAAAAAAAACTTTAAGAAGTGAGGCCATTATAACTCTGGGACAGGTTGAAGCCTGGATAGGGCTCTGGACTCCATGAGGCAGTGAGCACTGGTTACTTTCAAAAAATGAAGCTTACTAGCAAGGTAGGAGGGATGTCCAGACCAAAGGATACCAAGGAGAAACAGGTCATTTAGGAAGCGAAAATTGACTGGTCCTGAAGTTGAGCGTCAAAAGCCAAGGGAAACAAACAGAAAAGGAAAGATGTCAAAAGATAGCCCGTCTTGTCTCACCCATAGTAGAAGCAGCCTGTAAAGCACCGCATCTTCTCTACGCACTATGGCACACAAGCCGGGAGCTAGGCTGGAGATTTAAACACAGACACACAGACAGAGACACGGGTCATCCTTGAAGCAAGAATGCCAACTTTATTGTGCTCCAGGGAAGCTTATATAGGGACCCTTAACTGATAGCCACGCCCCAGCTCTCGGGATCTTTCAGCTGCAAAACCCACCAGAATTCACTCCCCTGCCATCAGGATCTCATGAGGGTCTCGTGCTCAGAGCAGCTGCAAACACAGGAAAACAAGTTGTTTTGCTCAGCTCACTCCAGCAGGCAAAGGGTCTGCGGCAGGCAAAGAAAGTCAAGGAACCAGGGGTCTGCAGCCCCCAACAGAAGCCTAAGTCCTTTCTAAGTCTTTCCAAGGCAAACATTATTACAGCATTAACTATTTATATATAGAATACATTTACTGACCACTACTTAGGTAGTGTATTTACAGTAGAAGTGAGTCTCTGTGTGTCCTTTTGTATTCTGTCAGAGATGGTATCTAGAACAGAATTTGAGCCTCTGTGTACACAGCTGGTTTGCAGGACAGGTTAGCAATCAACCTCCACGGGCTCTCCTCTCTTTTTTCTTCCTCACACAACTCCAGACTTCTTTGCGGTCTGAGTCCATTAAGTGAATATGCCCAGACTGAAAGGGAGAAACAAAAACAAACACATAATAGTACAACATGGGTGCCATTAATGCTCTGAACTCTTTCATGACGCCTGAAACAAGCAGCCCCAGTTCACGTCTTCCATTGTCTGTCCTGTGGCATAGTAGTGTCACAGGGGGACGTAGTGAGTGTGTCTTACCAAGGCCCACTGAGGGTGGGGAGGTGGCACATGAACATGACACTCTGGGTCGTCAAGGCTCCCTTTAATGCGCTGTAGAACAATGAGAGGATACAGAGGCCAAACCCTTTAAGGTTCTGGCCCACGCAGAGCAGAGGCAGAAAGAGTGTGTCAGCTTCCTGGAGTTGTGCACTGGAGTTAAATCCATAACACTCACAACCAGGTTGTAAATTTTAGGCCATAGTTCATTAACTCCAGAAGTTCAAAATGATACCCCCTGCTCACCCAGTCAATGCAGCTGAGAGTTTTCCTGGCGTGTGATGATCCATCAACAATTGGATTCCAATATCTTTTGCTTCATTAATAGAGTCACACGGGTCCCTCCTGTGGAGCTGGGTAAGGCTTCTGCCTCCATGTCTTTGTTGACGGGCTAGGCTGCAGTTTGAGCTTCCAGCTACAGATAGACCCCTAGTCTACCTGCTCCTGACCTCCAGTCCAGGGACTCCAGGGTGACCAAAGTCAGCAGCAAAGGCCTTCTATGGCATGTTTAACTTTAATGAGATGGTTGAACACTGACTCGGTGGTGCATATGGAAGGAAATCTCGTGCAGCCTATGGCCACTTTACCCTAAGCATATCCCATCTCAAGCTTCCTTAGCAATTACTCGGCTTTGAACCTGGTTAGTGCAAGGATGGGGAAAAAAAACCTTACTCAGTTGGGGAGTCTGTATTGTCTCTTAAATCTCAACCTGTGGTTCTGCTGACTTTCAACCCAACAACTTTCTACAGTCTAAGGCAGAAATCTATCCCACCTGACTAGGTAGGTCCCTAAGAAGTCAGCTCCCTCCCACTGACCAAAGTGATCGTCAGCCTCCAGAGTGGAGCTGGAACAAAACGTGTGGCTTCACGAGTCACAGCTGATGAAGCAACCCTAGACTCTGAGTCCGTGGAGCTAAGGTGGTCTAGAACAAGCAAAGGCCTACAAGCTAGAGATGTGGGCATCACCTGTGTTCATAAAACAGCTGCCACTGTCCAAATAGAAATCTCACTCCAGCGCTAAGTTTAGGGTCAAGTTTGGATATGGAAAAAAAAAATCAAAATCAAGGATCAGTTGGGCAGTCCAAAATAGCAAAGAGCCAGGGCAAGCATGAAGGCACTAGACACAGAGATACTTGCTACGGTCCTTGCTTGAGGCATAGTGGTTCAGCCTTGCTAATGGTACTGGTAAAGTCAAACAGAATCCCGAGGCTACCCTGTTCCCTCCCTACAGCCCCTTTCTCCATCAGCTGACAAGAGTTGAAACAATAAAGGCTCACAGTATAAACAGGAGGGCACCATCAACTCGGTTTTCAAAACCTTTGTGAAATTCAAATAAGGTTCTTTTCCTTAGCAACCCTGCCCACTGGGAATTCTGGTTCCCGCCCCCTTCCCTCAGCTTCCAAAGTCTCTTGCCTTCTGAGCTCCTAAAACAACATACATTGTAGCCCCCATAAATGTCCATTGCCCAAAAGCCACAGCATCGCTTTCTGCCTCCTGTTAATAAACTGTTCTTCTCTTTGCACAGCAGAGAAAAGATGAAGATGAAATTGGGGGAATTATTTCCCAAGTATTGTTTCTCTAACAATAGCAATCCTGGCTCCTGAGAACTCTGTTTTGCTTAATATGTTCTTTCGGCAAAGTGGGGAAATGTGGCAGTGTAATAACCCAAAAGCAGCGTGAAGTGCCTGATTCCCCCAAAGTGTCCATGGGGAAAACAGACAAGCGTTTCCATCCAGGAGTCGTGTGCATTGAGAGAAGGTAAGTGCACAAAATCAGGGTCTGCCATGAAGTGGGGTCCAGATGTCAAGGATTAAATGTTTGGGTTCTCTGCTTCATGGTAGAAGTGCTTGTGGGAAGACTGGGACTCCATGCCTTGATGCATCAAATGGTTTCTGGACAACAAAAACAACACCAAGATCACGAAAAATCAGAGTAGATTTCAATAACAATGGGCTTTAGAGCTAGGTATTGGGAAGAGTGTCTTGACATCCTGAGTCTTAACCCCTGAGACTGGCAACCAATGGTATTTGGGGGATGGACTCGAGAAGTTACTTTGCAAGTGGGCTCAAAAATTTTTCTTTGTCAGAGAGAAGGATTGTACCACGTCTTCACAGTGACGCCCTTTATTGTCCCTCTTTCCTGGTTCCTAACTCACACACACACACACACACACACACACACACACACACACACACCCCTTCAGAACACATCCTGTGTGAGCATTACTTTAGTAGGGAATGAGAGGAAGAGAAGAGGATGCTTACACGGGCAAGATGGAGAAACAAGGCAGAGACATAAACTAAAGTGGCCAGAGGTGATCTGCTACAGCAGGACGGTGGGAGAGACCTGCAGGGACAGGGTCCCATGCAAGCTGAAGTACATACCACAACCAAATGGGCAAAGCTGGCAGGAGAAGGTGGACACAGGGTGAAATGCAATGGTTGACATTGGCCAAGGGCCACATACAACATGTGGTCCGGAAACTGTGTCCTGTCCACCTGAACCTCCGTGCACTGGTGTCCTCAATTTTGCACCTTTTCGCATATGACCGTGGTGCCTCTCATAACACAGGCTAGTTAGACTTCGGGCTTGGCCACCACGTGTTTTGTTCTTGAGCTGTAGAGGGAGAACTAGTGGAACATTTGAGGACTGCTCTGTGTACCTCAGCCATTGTCTTTACCCAGGACAGGCACTGAGAGACACACAGAAGAAAGGGACCTGCCCTACCGGCTCCCTATGTCAATAATGCAGCCCTCCTAAGCTCTTTCCATGTTCTCTCAAAACCCCACCCTTGTCTTCCCTCACATTCAAGATCCATAGCATGGTGGATAGTGCTCCACTGGATAAATCCCCCAACCCCAAGAGCTATGTTGTATGGGTTTCTAAGCAGCCCCGAGTGCACCAGGGCCACAGGATTCAGCAAGTCTTGCCCCATTCCTACACTGACTCCCTGCTACATTGCCCATACTCTTGCTCCAACAGACCTGAGTCAACTGTGTTAGATGGGCAAAACAGGATGCAAAAGGCAGGATGGCACTTCCAAAGCTTTCATTTCTCCCTAAGAAGAGAGGAAAGAGAAAGGACGAAGAATGCAAAGCATGGGGCAAGGCTCCGCAGGGAGATCTGTGTACGAGGGATTTTAGTGCAGGTATGGGCTTGGGTGGTTATGCAAAATGAGAAGTCCCAGAGTCTCATCTTCTGCAAACCGAAGAGCCAGGGAAGGCAGTGATGAAATTCAGTCCAGGCTGATGGTCATGGAGAGTCAAGGGAGGCCACTAGGATAGGCCACCTGGAGTCCAAAGGCTGGGGACTCAGAAGCTCTGATTTCTGCGGCAAGAAATGATGGCTTTTGGCTGGACACTGGTGTCACCTCACACTCTTACTCTGAGACTTAGGGCACACTGTGAAAGGGCAGTAAAGAAATGGTGAGAAACTGAAGTGGGGTGAAATGGTATCCTCCGGACACGAGGGCACTGCCCTCACAAACTCAGGACAACTCTGGTTGCCCGCGTAAGACCAAGTCAGTTGACATTCCAACATGGATGGAGGAAGGGCTCAGAAGGCCCCACCCTTAGCTTTGGCAGGGGTTGGCTACTGGGCAGAAAGAGTAATTTGTCCTCAGGGGTGTGGCCCATGGTAGGTTGCCCATGCTCAAATGGATGGTCCTTTACCCATGGCCATGGAGCTGCATCAACTAGACTCAGTGGGCTAGAGGATTGGGAGGAGTTATGTAGGGAAGGTCTTAGAGGAGTTGAGGGTGGGGAGTAGGAGCAGATATGATCCAGATGCATTGTTTCCATGCATGTAATTGCTGAAGGAAAGAAATTCAAAAACTGAGTAGAGCTGAAAAGTGAACCTTTCCTGTTCCTTGTTTTACCCTGTCCTCCATGAAGTAGACGATGCACACCCTCATTGAGGCTCCCAACAATCACCCTCCCAGATGTTGTTAGGGTGAAGCCAATGCCTGGCTCTCTGGGCATCCCATGGACCAGCCTGGCTGACAACTGTATGAGCTCCACTAGTGAGCTCCAGATGAAGTGATGTCTGTGATAAAAGGAGCTTACTTTGGGCTGAGGATCTCGGGGGGAAGTGTCAGAGAAAAGGTGACTTTGAACCAGATCTTGAAGGATAGAAAGGTTTTGCAGGTGTGGAGAAAGGGAGGGGCCTGGAGAAGCCCCTCAGGCTGGGGAGGCTGGGGTTGCGGCTGGGAACCCTTTCTCGGAGTTATGAAATCACCTCAGAGATGCGAGAGCTATTTGGCATGGGTCCATATGCAGCATGCGCACATGGGGATGGGGGAATCTCCTCCTGAAAACCTAATTTGTCAACACCCCGGGCTCAGAGGAGAGAAGCAGAAGCCAGCGTCTCGTTAGCTTTGAACGACCACAGTCCCTTGCATCCGAGTGGCTGCTGTGACTGCAGCGAGGCCTGTGTAAATAGCGCCGGATGGGATTGTAGCTAATAGGGTTATTAATACCTGTCACATCCCAGGATGGCAGAATAATGTGGAGGTTTTCTACTATAGATTAAAACCAACCAACGGGGAATTTTCCGAGGCTGGCAGTCACAGCTTTCTCTTCAGACAACTTTTCCTCCAGCCAAGCAGACAGGGGTAAGTAATTGTCCTGGGGAAAGGTTTGTCACCATGGTAAATGCAAAAGCGGGAACAAGCCTGCCTCGCTTATCCTCAGGCAAGAACATGGGTATTCAAAACTCACAGATAATCCCCAAACCTCCGAGCAGCCTGTAGATTTGACCTCTTTCCCGGCCCAGATAGTCACCCCCAAAGAAAAGCCACCTTTATTTGAGTTTCACGCCTTTTGCTCTTGAGTGGGAAGAAGACAGAGAAGCTGAAGAGAGAAGGAACCAGACACAGCGCTGAGAACATTCTGCGGGTCCTTGGGCCCTGGGGATGCATTGAACAGAGCAGCTCCAAGCAGAAAAAGGCTAGTGGTATTCCCATCTCCTCTGGGTCTCTATCCAGAACTTGCAGTGTGGTCTTGCTCTTCCATAGAGGTCTCCAGAAGTCCTGACAAAAGGCTGCAAGAGTAACAAACAGTGCTGTGGGTATATACAGTCTTGATGGCTTCTCCTCCTGTGCAATGCCATAAGCCCACTTCATCCAGAAGAACCTCCTTGGGAAGACATGTCAGTGAGAGCATTAGATGTCTTTCATCTTTCTGTCCTTGCTCCCCTCCACAGGTGTCTAAGGAGACCCTTTGTCTTGCTGGCCCCTCCAGGCCTGGTCCACTCCCCTTCGTCAAAGCCCACCAGAAGAAGGCTGAATGTCTGGGGCCTAGACAGGGGTAAAGGACATGTGCTACTGCCCCTTCAAAGCTCTCAGTGGTAGTATTAGTGGGCAGGGGTCACCTGTCAAATGCTCTGATTAGTCTTGGGGATATGAAAGGAAACATAGGGCTCCTAGTGCTCTCTATAAATGAGATTTTGTACCACAGTTGGGTCCCCGATCCCTGGAGAAAACCAGGCCTGCTTGAGAAGGCTTGACTCATGTTTTTTGTTGTTGATGTTGTTTTGGAGATGAACACCTGATGTTGCCTTTATTTGGGACCTTTCATTCCCTTTTGCGTACTGTGCCGACCCCACCCCCCATTCTTCATTCTCCCAGTTCCCTGCTGCCAGACTGGGTTGCGTCTCTCTGAAATGTATAGATGAATCTCTATGCCATGCCCACTTGACTATGTTTAGAGGCAGGACTTTCAAGGAAACAGTGAAGATTAAATGTTGCCCTAAGGATGGGACCCTAAGCCAATGGAACTGGTGCCCTCAGAATGAAAGTGACTGCTGGTAACTGAAGGATTAAGTCTCTCCAAAATCCTTGTTGAAATCTAGCCCCAGTGCTGGTGATATTGAGAGGCAAGGACCCCACTAAGTGGTTAAGTCTTGAGGACTCCACTCTCCTCATTGATGGGGTGAGTAGCCTCTTAAAAAAATCTCAAATAAGGTCCCTCCCCATTTCCTCTTCCTGCCATGGGAAGACACAGGCAGAAGGATCCCTCTCTGAAGCAGAGAGAAAACCTTCACTGGAAACCAAATCTATAGGAAACTTGACCTTCAACCTTCCCAGCCTCCAAGACTCTGAATAAAAGGTCATAAAATTTAAGAATTACTTATTCTGCAGGGTACTTAAGATATAGCACAAGCAAACAGAGACAGCAGCCATCTTCAAGCTAGAAAGAGAGATCTCACCAGAAACCAAAACTATAATACTCTTCTCTGGGACTTTTAGACTCCAGACTCAGAGAAAACAAATCTTTGTTTTTTTTAAGCTCTCCAGTCTGTGGTTTTCATGGCAGCCCAAGATGACACACCTACTTCATTCTAGTGTCTTAGAGGAAATGGAGGAGGGCCACTCTGACTCTAAAGATTAGCACAGGTTAGTACAGTGACTCCTAGGCAGTGAGCCTAGGCGTTAAGGACGTGAACTGGCTGTTTTTTTCTCACCATTACTGTGCCATGGTCATCTGCCCTGAGGGAAGAAAACCATACAATTGTCCTGCAGGAAAGAAGAGGTGGACACCAAGACAAAAGTAAGCACTCAAGGGCATGTTATGTGTTTAAGATTATGATTTTTTTTGGCTGACTGTGGATAAACAGAATGACTTTGAGCCTAATTTTTCTCTATGTAAATAATAAAAATAGATGCTTCTTATCTTCCAATTGTTGATAATTTTAATGGAAACTGTCGTGGTTTGGAAGAAAATAGTCCCCAAAGGGAGTGACACTAATGGGAGCTGTGGCTTTGTTGGAGTGGGTGTGGCCCTGTCGCAGGAAGTATGTCATTGTGGGGATGGGCTTTGAAGTCTGCTATGCTCAAGCTACACCCAGTGAGACAGACCACTTCTTGTTGCCTACATATCAAGATGTAAAGTTCTCAGCTCCTCCAGCATCAAGTCTGCTTCATGTCCACCATGATAATAGATTAAACCTATGAAACTGTATGCCATCCAATTGAATGCTTACCTTTACAAGACTTTCTGTGGTCTTGGTGTCTCTTTACAGTATTAGAAACTCTAAGACAGAAACAAAGATGAAGTTGAGGCAAGGAAGCAAAATGCCCAGGAAATCTGAGCTAATTTGTTGTTTCTATTATTACTGACACCTTTAGTGGCTCTTCTACTACTTCTGCATATGAGTGATGACCCAAGAGTCCCCACACTCTTCTCTGACTCCTTCAGATGCCTCACAGTTATATACAGCAGAGGTCTGGCTGTATCTGCTGCCTGTATCTAAAGCCATTTCCTCTTACAAGCTTCTGTTCCTCCAAAGTTACCTTTGCTACCCTTGTCCAGTGGTACAAATAGTTGTGATGGGGGCAGAGAGCAGAAATCTTGAGTGATGCAGTTTAGACCCTGGATATTTGCCCCAAAGTGCCTACAAATTGCTGAGTCCCCAGTCTGTGGTGCTCTTGGGAAGTGACCTGCCCTTAGGAGGTAGGGTCTAATAGAAGAAAGTAGCCTTCATCGCCAGATGTTATGAATGTCACCCAGGTATGTCTTCAAAGATGATATTGGAGTCCCATCTCCTTCTTTATCCTTTTATTGCTTCTTGGCCACTGTAAAATAAACATATTCCTCTGCCATGTGTTGGCGCCATGCTGTCCATCCTTGCCACAAGCCTGGAGGTATCAGTACCAAGCAACCATGGAAAACCTCTGAAACCGTGAACCCAAACAAGCATTTGGTAGTTGATTTATCATGGACGTGGCTCTATCTTAGAGGTAAATCACTTGCCTAGGTGCTGCTTGGCTTTAATTCATAGCACTTAAGAAGTAGAATCATCTCAGTGATAGAAAGCTGTCTGACTCTTATGCTTATTCTTGTCTGGTTCTGTCAGCTAATGAGTGGACTCTTGCCTCTCTGCCCCTGATCGCAGAGCATGAATGTTATGGAAATCAAGAGCAATATGTCCAGAATGTAGCTGGCATCCAAATCCCCGTTGTCTTATTGGGATCTGAGTGACAAGCTTGCCTTCTGCATCCCTCAGCCCTTCGAGTAGCATGGGGGCTCTTCCTCAGCAGGTCCGCGAAAAGGCCAAGGCCAGTGGCTGGCAGCCCTGGAATTGATCCTGGGCACCCAGCCCTTTGTGTCCTATCCCCCTCTTAACTTCCTTTCCAGAAAATACTCTGCCCATCCCAGCAGCCAAGGAACCATGCCAACCGCAAGCCCCAAAGGGAAGGGCTTCACGGACATTTCTAAATGATTCATTGGCTGGTGGACCCATCTAGAAAGTACATCTTTCTTGAGTCCCAGATGTTCCTGAAAGCATAGGAGTGATACCAGGGTTGCTTGGTTTGTCACTGCTGCTGCCTTAGACAGTCCCTCCCTCATTGACCATGGGGGTCAGGTGGACATGGGGTGAAATAAGAGTTAGGGGGCATGTAGTCACAATGACTGGGTCCGGTTCACAATAAAAGGCCTTCACAAATTCCCTCTCCTTCCCTTCCTCCCCACTCTCCTCTCAAAAAAATTTTTTTTGAGAAACAACAAAATCAGCAAGTGACACACGGGTATTAATCCCAGGGCTCTCACACATGGGACAATGTAAAGAGCTGATAAAGAAGCACACATAAGAAGTGTTATTTCTGAGTGGGGACAAAGCACTCAATACTGCCAGGATGAGCTTCCCCTCTTTGCTCCCCTCCACCCTCTTGGCTGTTTACAGTAAAACTTCATCACAAGCCGCTATTAAGCTTGGCAGTTACTGTAAACGCTGCTGTCCACTGTTGTCTTCCACAGCCCCAGGACATTTTATCCAAGACAGAGTGGCTTCCACAGAGAGACCCAAACCTCCATTTGCTTCTCTTCAGAAAGTAGAAAGTGCCCTAGAGAGAGAGATCAGCCAGCTCTCCAGCTGGAGAATGCCTGCGCCCTCCCCTCACTCTGTGGGCTGTAAAGATGATAATGAAGTCAGCAGGGCTGGTGGGATAGATTCCAGAACAAAATGAAAAGCAATTTGGCCATTATGAGGAAGGCCAGAGAGCAGCATCTGACCTCTTCTATCTGTTTTCTCTGCCACCTTGATGGAGGGAGAGAAATAGCCTATTCTGGGGTCCATAAATGAAAACTAGATATGGGACCAGGGTGAATTGTTTGGGATGGAGAGGCTACAGAATCTGTAGTCACCTGAGTGATTGTGATAGGTAGCTGAAGTAGTCAACTACCTTCACCACTTTCTGCTTCCTTTCCCCCAAAGAAGCTTCAACCTCCAGATGGAAGCCACTGAGGGACTTGTTTAAAATTCTCTATGATTAATTCATGGCATTTATCTTTCTTTCATCTGAATTTTAGAAGGGAGGCAAAGCTCAGGGCTCACCCAACATCCTCAGCAAAGGCTCCTTGGTCTCCACATGGCTGGTGCCTGCTGCTGTGCCTGACACAGACATGTCCACTATCCCCTGCCTGAGTGTGTGTTGGCTGCCAAGTGTGAGGCCGACATGGGGAAAGTGGTGGCCTTTCTAATGAGAAAACCTGGGGTCAAATCCTAGCTCCACCATTTGATAGCTCCATAACTTTGAAGCATTTCATTTCTCTGAGACCCAATTTCCTCTTCTGTAATTTGGGGGTAATAATGCCTGCATGATGAGGCCATTGAGCAGATTAAATGAAATAAAGATGTTAAAGTGCTTATCACAGTGCCTGGCTCACCAATAAATCTTGTTGGATCTGAATCTGAGGGATCAAATATTGACCTCCCTAAACCCTAGAGAAAAATGCCCATGCCTCTGAATAGAGCACTGTCAGCAACAGGGATTATCTGTTACAAATCCAGGGTCAGTCATCACTGCCCTCTCCCCAGGCATCCCTGAGCTCCTTTCTATTTCCTTTCCTCCCACTCCCCAGATGATGTGCGCCCTGGGAAAGCTAACAAATTTTAATAACATCCTAAGTCAAACATCATTATGAAAGTAAACCAGTTTGGAAGAAAAACTAAAAGCACAGAACGTACCCCAAGGCCAAATGTAAATGGGTTTAGATCCCCCTTTATAAGTTACCTATGCCCAGGAGATGCTGGGAAGACAACCTAACTTCATGCAGATAATCAAGAAATGATCATCTGGATGACTCGCTTGTAACAGTTTCTAAAACAAAGACCTCCCCCTCAGCTTGACTTCAGAGAGAATCTCCCCCTCACATTCCAAGGGGCTGGTTGTGCTTTTAGGGTAGGGCGAGTAAGTGGATAGATGTTCCAAATTTCTCAGTGTGGAGGGCCATTGCTGATACTCTTAAGCAGTGAAGATGTCTCATATTCCAGAAGCTTCCAAATGCAATAATTTTCCTAAATCTTCAAATGTGCATGGTCTGCTGGGTCTGGAGAGATGGCTCAGTGGTTAAGAGCAGTGCTGCTCTTCAAGAGGACCTGAGTTCAATTCCAAGTACCCATACAACAGTTCACAACTGTCTGTAACTCCAGTTCCTGGGATTCTGATACCCCCACAAAGGCATACATACAAATCCCAATGCACATAAAATAAGAATAAATAAATCATTAAAAGAAGATATTTATAAAGTAATAAAGAAAATCTGCTGAAAAATAACAACAACAAAAGAAAAGAAAAAGAAAAAGCAATTCCTGAAGAAAAAAATGTGCGTAGTCTGTATCTCTTACTTGTGTAAGTGTGTGATGTATTTGTGTGTATGTGCTGTATGTGTTTGTGTGTGAATGTATAAATGTGTACAGAGGCCAGAGGTTGATACCCAATGTCCTCTATCCTCCTCTATCTTCTGATCTGATTCAGAGACTTTCCCGAAGCTGGAGCCTACCTGTTCAGCTCCACTAGCTGGCCAGCAAGCTCCAGGGATACACCTGTCACTGGAGCTACCAACTTCCCTCCTCGGTTACACTGGGGTTACAGATTCATGCTACTTTACCCAGCTTCCACAGGTGGGCCAGGGACCCAAACTCAGGTCTTCTGTCTACATAGCCAGCACTTTATCAAGCAAGCCATCTCCCCAGACCCTGTGATTAGTTCCTTTGATGCTGTTGTGACCCCAAACCACCTGATAGGAACAGTTAACGGGAGGAAAGACTTGCTTGGCTCACAGTTTCGGAGGATCTCGGACCATCATGGCAGAATAGACATGGTTCTGTGCTATTGGGAAACATGAGTTAGTGTTAATCAGGAAATAGGAAGTGTATTGTTACTAGGGGCTGGACTATTTTCAAAGTCTTTCCTCCAGTGGGCCTACTTCTGCCAGGCAGTCCACACCTCCTAAAAGTTCCAAAGCTGCCCAAAATAGCACCACCAGCTGGAGAACAAAATGTCAAACCATGAGCCTATGGGGCACATTCTATCTTCAAATCACAATATTTCACCCCTGGCCTCCAAGGTTCATGACTTATCTCATAATTGAAAATACATTTAGTTCAGCCTTAAGAATCTCTAGAATTTTAAGAACCCCATCACTGCTCCAAAAGTACAAAGTTTCTTCTGAAACCCAGAGCAGGCTCTTAGCCATGAGCCTCCATAAGAGTCTAAAAGAAATTTGCATACTTCCAACATACAGCTGCATGTAAACACTCTCATTCCAAAAGAGGAACAGAAGGTTTGCAAGGAAAAACTGGTTCAGAGCAAGACCAAACCAAAGGTTCAAAGCAGAAAAAAAAATCATCAAATCTTGTGGCTTCCTGTATCGCATCTGGGGCACATGGGGGCATGATGTGGACTCCAACAGTCTTGGGAATCAGTGGCTTATGGCCTTACTTCCTGTAACATCTATGGTTTGCTTCCCTCAGTACCTGCAATTCTCCTCAGTGGACATTTCACATTATTGGCTTTTAAAACATTCCAAGGTCTCCATTGCAAGTTGAGCTTCACCCTCAAATTTTCATGCATAGCCCACTCAAGGGTTCTTGCAAGGAACTCAACTCCATTGCATATTGTATAGTCTTTAAAGCTTTCCTTAAAAGTCTTCCTGGGCGCCTCCAAGATCCTTCTATTAGCCAGGCCCTACTTCCTAAAGGCTCCATGGTTCACGAAAATAATGTCCTCAGACATGGAACAAGTATTAAACCATGAGCCTATGGGGAACATTCCTGACTCAAACCATAACATACCACCATGGAAGCTTTTCTGTTGCTGTTAAGAGACACCACGACCAATTTTTGGAAGAGTTTGTTGCTTACAGTTTCAGGGGATTAGTTCATGATCACCATGGCGGAGAGCATGGCAGAAGGCAGCTAGACATGATGCTGGGGTAGTAGCTGGGAACTTATGTGTTAAGACAAAAACCATGGGGTAAAGAGACATAACTGGGATGAAGTGGTATTTTAAAACCTCAAAGCCTACCCATTGTGGCACACCTCCTCCAACAAGGCTGCCCCTCCTAATCCTTCCCAAACAGTTCCACCAACTGGGAACCAAACATCCAAATATATGAGCCTATGGAGAGCTTTCTCACTCAAACAACCACACATTCCCTTTGCCTTCATGTCAAAATATCAACCCCAATGGCTACAGAATGCTGTTAGGAAACAGCTGACTCCATAGTGAGTCAGTCTTTCCATGTCCTATACCGCCCACTTTTATTTTACATTTCAAGTCATTGAACTATTGTCGTTTCCAATGCAGAGTGATGAACCCAGAAAATGGTTGTTCCTTGAAATTTTGTCATGAGTAGTTTTATCAATTTATTATTGCTCATTAACCAAGCATGAACTACAATAATACTATCCTATATGTTTATAAAATGCTAGCTCCAACTCTCCCTATGAACCTCTGCAGATTAGAATAGATACCCAGTGGGGATGGAGAGTGGTTAAGAGCACTGGCTGCTCTTACAGCTGATGTGGGGTCAATTCCCAGGACCAATATCACAGCCCATAACTGTCTGTAACTCCAGTTCCAGGCTGTCCGACACCCTTCACACACACACACACACAAACACACACACAAACACACACATATATATGCAGGCAAAACACATTTATATATACATATATATGCATATATATACATATATGTACAGGAAAAACACATTTAAAAAAACAATAGGCACCCAGGATCTATCACTGTTTACTCCTGAATAATATGTTCAGTAGATTATAGGCTCAGCAATTGCAGAAACTTTTAGCGATACAGCCCATGTGACCAGCATGCCTGACACAAAACAGATGTTCAATGAGCACTCACCCCTTCTTCTAGTTTCTCCCTGGCTTTGAACCTAGGTTCTGGCATTTGTATCTCGAGTATCAAGCTACTGGCTTTATCCTGCAGGAAGATGTGTGCTATCAAACTTTGACCATGCCACCCTTAAATATGTCTGTCTGAGAAAGCTGGGTTTTTTTTTCTTGATTTCAATATGAGCATCTATTCCTATCTTTGAAATGAGTCCAACACACCTATCATGCAAAACATTTTTTGGTGGTGCAATTGAAACTAGTACCTCATGCATGACAGGAAAGCACTAAACCACTGAGTTATATTCCCCAGGCCTCTTTTTATTTTGAATCAGGCTAGTCTTGAACATATTCTACAGCCTAGGCTGGCCTTGAACTTACAATCATTTTGCTTTAGCTTCCAAAGTAGCTGGCATTATAGGCTTCTTCCGCCAGGCCTGGCTGCAAATTTGTTTAAAGGATTAAATTATATGTATCAAGTCCCTTGCAGAATTCCTGGCACATAGATCAAGTTCAGCAAATGTTGTTCCCTCCTCTACTTTCCCATAAATAGGAATGTTGTCAAGAGTCAATGGATAGCTTAAGTAATGTTCCTGAATATTTATGCCACCTAATAAACAGCAGCTCCTCTCAGCATCCCCAAGCATTGGGTTGTGAAGGCAAACATTCACAGGACTATGCTAGGTGCCCGGAAAACAAAGATGAATAGCTCTTGCCCTCGAGGTGCTCATGGGTGGAGGACAAACCATCCAGCTAATAAGAGTGCAAAACAAGACAAAGGAAACAATAAAATTGTGGGGGGGCTCTGTGAGAAATACTGGGGCAGATTTACTTTTCTGACCATCTACTCTTATGTGTACATGAATTCTTGACTTGGCTCAGCCAGCCGACATCCCCCAACTATGCCAATGATGTCATTGATTGCCAGCAACCAGCTCTACAGGCACTCAACATCAATAATCAATAAGCCATAGAACACAGAATGTTAGGAGCGGAATTTATCAAAAACAATTGGCAGACTCTTCCAAGACACCGCTACCCTGTCCTTCTACCACCTCCTCTGGTCCTTTGGCAGCAGCAGGAGCCGATGCTAAACTTCTCTCTTCCATTGCTCACCCCTAGATAGTCAAGAAATGTTTTTGTTTAAAGCCTTCAGCATTATTTTATGAAGGTAAGGGAAGAAAACTAAGCATGTACTTTGTGCCAGGCCCCTTCCTGGACAGTTTATAGGTTTGTTCACTTGATCCTCACAGTAGCTCGTTGGGATTTGAGAACATGGCTCCACTCATTCTATGAGGCTGGAAACAGTTGAAAATATTTGTTTATAGTTAGAGAGCCTGCAGGATGGCTCGGAGGATAAAGGGCTCTTGCCACCAAATCTGATCACTTGAAATTGATCTCTGGAACCTACATTGTAATGGGAAGAGAACAGAGTTAAGACAGTGACCTCCATACACACACTGCAGCATACAAACACACACACACACACGCTCACACCCCAAATAAATAAATAATTTTTTATTTAAAAAAGATGATAGTTTGTGACAAAGAACTGGTCTGGGAGCAGCATGTGTGATTGTGAAGAGGCAGTGGGCAGAGGTGCTCCAGTGATGGCTGTCCAAGGGAACAGCCTGTTTGTCTTGCTTCACTCATTCAGGGGTATCTTTGCCTGTCTCTTCCCTCGGACGAGGGTGTCAAAGAAGTGCTTATACACCGGGAACCAGACTTCACTCCAACCCAGTGTGCAGACATTTCCCACGAGTGCCCCACATCTTGCCAACATGCCAGTACCTCCACTCATCAGAAGAGCACATGGGATCTCCACTGACTGAAAACAACCACGGGCGTGCTGGCTCTTCCAGGAGAGTGACAGCTCACACTTATGCCCAAGGAAGCAGAGAGCAGCAAGAGGTAAATAGATTTCCCTATATAATGTAAGAGTCAGAACATGGATTTGAACTTTACGTGCTTTGGTCCAGAAAAACTTGCATTATGCAGCCTGCCTTGAGAGAAAATACTTGCCCAGAAACACGCAGACAACTTAGTGGCAGCAGGACAGAGTGCTGTGAGACAATGGTTTGTACCCTGTCAATTGTATTTTAATAAAACTCTGATTGGCCAGTAGATAGGCAGGGAGTATAGGCGGGACAACCAAGCAGGAAGTAGAGGCAGGGCGACAAGAACAGGAGAATTCTGGGAAGAGGAAAGCTTGGTCTGCAGTCATGATCAGCCACAGAAGAAGTAAGATGTGACTGCCTCGCTGAATAAGGTACTGAGCCAC
>LOJH01021460.1:0-10145 GCA_001685095.1 Ellobius talpinus | reverse complement strand
GAGAGCGAGAGAGAGAGAGCGCACTTCCATTGTTACCCTTGCAGGTGCCTTCTTGAAATACTTAACAATAAATTTACAATAAGTTTCTTAAACTAAGAGTGTCTGGTAGTCCCTATGTGACCACTGTCTTCTTAGTTTGCTTTTCAAAAATATTTATTATAAAAATTTAGTTTTACTTCTTTTTCCATGTATTGGAAAGTCTAAGAATCAAAAGGTGTGACTAGACATCAATACCAATATCAATTAATTATACACCCTCATGTGTTTTATTAGATATTTAAAAGTGAAGTGTGTGTTATGACTCTCCAGAAAGCTAAGTAAATCTAATTTATACCAACAGCTTTCTCACATGCCTGGGAAGCAGAGAGGAGAGAGGAGAGAGGAGAGGGAGACTGTGTATGACAACCACAAACAACACAATGATGGCTTTTACCCAAGTAAAGCCTTCAGCTCAGCAGCTAATGGTGTCTTACCTGCAGCCATAACTTGTTATGCACAGCATCTCTCCCTGTAGCAATGCACTGAAATGTAGCATTCTGCCCTGCGTTGACCTCCACATCACCCAGACGGAGGAAATGAGGAGATTTATCTGTGAAAATGGGGAAAATACATTTTGTTCACAAGAAAAAAATACATCATGCAACTTTTTCACAACAGAACACTGTTCTTATTATGCCCACATATGTCTAGCATTAATACTCAGAGGAAACTTCATGTTCCTGTACTCTAGAACACACCATCTCCTCTCTTACTCTCCCTTCTGAATGTCGCTCATACATATCAGCTCGTCTTTCGTAGAAACTGAAAACTCAAGGCTTACTGCTAATAGTTGCTCTAGCATGGGTTAGTGATAGTAAAAGTTGTGTTCAAAGAAGCCAAAGAGATTAAACAGGTAGCTATCAGTCTATGAGAACCAGAATGGAGACATATCAATACCCCAACATTCTGATTGCTACGTGGTCTCGTAACTATTTCCCCACAATTTAATCAACTGGATAATTATTCCTCCAGTTTTTCAAACTTTAAGAGTTGTATATCAGAGAAGGGAACATTCTTGTTTATTAAAAACAGAATATCCCCTTCCTGTTTGCTTATAGCCATTAGAAAGTTGCCAAAAAGAAGCATTAGACCAACAAAAGTGGTGTCTGTACCATGGAGCATTCTTATGAGTGTTTTGACTGTCAAATCCATACTCACTACGAAGTTCCTTTTAAATCTGAAGCCAAATCATTTTTTACCATTGAAGGAAAAATGCACAGCAAAAGCTAAGCCTCGGTGAAGTTACAAAATAATACTATAGGTCTTGAAGAACTACACAACAATGCCAATGCCGTTGCTGTGCCCAACTAAATCATCAATTTCTTTATTCTCAAAAGCCTTTCTTTGCCATCTGACATTTAAGATGTAGACATGATAAACAGACAGAAACATACTACAGTAATACTGTAGAGTAAGTGAGTTTAGTAAACCAACTTGAACTGGAAGAAGGACCACATTGTTACCTTTCTGAGCATATAACACACAGGATAAATGATTTGATCTTTGGAACCTCTTTCTCTAGGACTTCAGTTGGAGCTCAAGGGGAATAAAAACACCGCAATTGAGCAAGAACAACTTGAACCAAAACAAACTCCAGCCCAGCAGTACCACAACACTGACCAGTAATGCAAATCCACAGGTCCTTGTCTTGGCATGACTACCAGGAGATAAGAGCCAACCTCTGTGTTCTTTGCTGTTAACATGATACAATCACTAAGCAGGAGCACAAGCTTTGCCCCTGATATGTTGACCTCATAAATTATGCTTACAGCGTGTTAGCAATGCCTCACCATAAAAAAGGTGAGCACAAAAGGCCTCTTACACAGGACATGTCATATTTTGTTACTGGGAAATCACATCAAGCAGAAAGTCTGAACTGCTGTCTATAACTTCTTCCTGGCCCTCCTTACAGCTTGCAATAACTGTTCTGGGGAATATGGTTAAGCACAAATTGAACTATGAAGTCTGAAAAACTATCAGCACTTATCAAGGGTCTCACAAAACAGTGTCAGCAAACCGAGATTTGCTTTAACAAATTTATTTATTTAATGCTGATTAACTCATATATTTAGGATAATAATTAAAAATAGACCCAAGTTTGGAAGAAGGTGAGTGGATTCATTATTGTCACTTTCCGCAGTATAAAACTAACAGATCAGACATCTTAAACAGCATTTTATTTCCTCTGTTATTGAACTCGGATTTGTTACTTGTCTCTGTTTTCCTAGAGAATGGCAAGATACCCCATAGGTTTAGAATGTCCTTGGTGTAATTGTGTTTGCACTTACATTTTGTTGTCACTAATTAAAAACAAATAAAAGAATCATATCATACATGTAGTTACATGTTGGGAGAAAACGTGATTTGAAAATACTAGTAAACACTTCAGTGTTTTTTCCATGAAGCCTGAGAGTAACAATAAAATGGACAACAATGACCGGTCAATAAACAATCAACAGTCCCTGCCAATCCAAGGCGTGTGTTGAAAGAACACAGAAAAATACAACTCTTAATCAAAACCTACCGCAAGGATAACTCAGGACTTGGATGTCATCAATGGCAATATAACCGCTTCTCCCTCCTGAGACTTCAGCCTCAAATATTACCTGTCAGGAAGAAATGGAAAACATTTACAACAGTCACTTTTAAAGAATGTCCTCAGCAGAAGATAGCTATAATGCCCTAACAGGAAATTTGATTTTTCGTCACTAGGAACTTTTAACAGTATCTCTTATATACTTTGATTTCTTTCTTTCTTTTAGGAGGAAGGAGGGTTGAGACAGGGTTTCTCTGTGTAGGCTTAGCTGTCCTAGAATTAGCTCTGTCGATTAGGCTGGTCTCTAACTCAGAAAACACCTCCTGTCTCTGCCTCCTAAGTGCTGGGATTAAAGAGGTGCACCACCATGATGCAGTTGGTATTTTGACTTCTTAAATCTTCTGCATATAACCAAAGTCGAGTTTGGATAGTAGCTAAACTAAACTAAACTAAACTAAACTGAGTCGCACAATTCCGATATGCTGAAGGAGGTACTAAGGAATGTTGCAAGATTCCATGATAACTTACTAGTTATGTCAGGAAGTTAGCTTGCCAGCAGTCCCAAATGATCAATTCTCAAGAAAATACAATAAAATAAAACAAATACAGTGCCATATCAGTTTTACTGATAAAATTTTATTGATTTATTTTATTTTAGATATGCATGTATGTGTGCATCTACGTATATATGTAACGAAACTACATGAAGTATTGCCTTTCAAACTAATGTGTTGTGATGGAACTCATGTTTATAGTAACAATGTAACATAAAATGAGGATAATCAAAAAAAATGGCCAATAGGTGAGAAATAATCCAGAAGGTGCAGAGAGGCAGTTTTCTAGCAGCCATGACAGAACTTAAATGAGAATCTAAAGGGGGAAAAATAATGGTTATGTTGAAACAGACAAGGCAAAAGATGCTGATTTGGTAGGTGCGGAGAATTACAGATGGCATCAGGAACCTAGTCAGAAAAGCAATAAAGATCAGTATGCAAACTTGAAGAACAAGATCACTACCAAGTACAGTTTACTACTGCAAACCTGATTTCCCTGGGGCACCTGCAAGGCGGACTGCAGAGACATAACTGGACATCATTGAGGAAGACTGGGTGAGTCCAAGGGGAAGGAACAGAACTGGAAGGAAGTGAGCTATCAACTGAAGAGTTAAATGGATGGCAGGATGGCAGGGTGAGAAGAAGAAAGAGATGCAAGCTACTGGAGTGGAAGCCAAGATCGACAAGGGAGCTAGCATATGTAAATTCAATAAGTTAGGACCAAGTCCTGGCTAGAAAGAAAGAGAAGAGCTCAGCAGGTTCAGCCAGGTCAGCCCTGGCACAATTCTGAGTATTGTGTCAAGGAGTTAGAATATCAAAACAGGGCAGGTATCTGCGCATCTAATACACACAAACTTGAAAGCAAAGATACTTTCCGATACCATCTGCTGCTCTCCAGCTATGTTTCTCCTTTGTGGTGGAGAAAGTTGTGAATCCTGGAATCTGGCTGTAGATCTGGTAATGTAAACATTGCGGATCTCTGATTGGAGCCAGTGAAGACCAGGGAGCTTGAAAAGGTTGTGTAAAAGCTAAATAACAACTTGCAGATTTGGGAGGTTGGATTTTGAAATATGACTGTAAGAAATAATTTCTAATATAGAAGAAGGTCCAGTGAAAAGGAAATTTAAAAGCATCTGTTGGTATTAGCCATTGGTAGTACTCTGGTAACCTTGGCCAGATCATTCTTATTGTACTGGAGGAAGGGAAATGTCTCTGATGACACCTGGGATGGCATTCATTGAATACTAACTTTAGAAAAGGCAGTGTCGCAAACTACCATGCATGTGCATGCTTGCTTCTGCTTGAGCTTCTGCTTATGTTTGAGCTGAACAAGCACAACAGCAATAGACACACCAGTGTGGGGGGAGGAAAGACCACGAGGCCTCAACTCGATTCAAAGTACTACGGGCAACGAAGGAATGCTGAGAGCAGGAGAAAAAGTCTTCTCCTGGGAAGAGCGCACAAATTGGTTATCCAGTACCAAATAGTCATGTCTTAACATACATACAGGTAACTCTATACAGACTGAGCAGATTATACTTTGGAATGTATGTATATACACATGCATATATCTACATGAAAACAGTGAAAGAAGATGCCAAGAACTTGAAAGGGAACACAGGTTTAGCAAAGAAAGCAAAATTTGAAAAGATGGGAATAATGGGAGGTTTTAGAAGGAGAAAGAGGAAGAGTAAATGATGTGATTATATTACTATCTCAAGTAATCAATCAAAAAATTATTCCTGCAATCACATAGGGTAGCTTCATACTTTTCCAAAACTTTATTTTGAAAAAGAGCTCAGAACAGCGCTGGATGAAGCAAGACGCACCAGGACACCCAGCCGCCAGGGGACTTCAGTTACAGTTATCACATAACGTCCTGAGGTGAGTAGGCAGCAAGTCCAGAGGATGTCACTTAAATTGAATTTAGGCTTTAGTTTCGGTTGAAAGTCTAAATTGTTAAAAAAAAAAAACACTTCAACTGTTTTTCAAAAGAATAAGTGTCACTTGAACGAGTGCAGCCAAGATATATTAAGGGACAGAATGGAAGCTTTTCACATTAACCCCTTCCCATTCTTTCACCACCTTCCTACATCTGCCAAAAGTCAACAAAAATGGGGAGGGATATGTGAGAACATGTGTTTCCTCTTTATTCCAGCCGCTCCCATCACAGTCTCCTGATCACTCTTTTCTATGTCCACTTTTTCCTTTGCGTCTACAGATTTTACTGGAACAGGTGAGATTGAAAAGAAAACCATTGGGGTCTTAGAAGAGAAGAAAAGCTTTAGGAGAGAAAGATGGCTGGTTTGTGAATGCGAAAGTGGGGAGGAAGGTAGAAGGTAACCTCACAGACACAGGATGCTTTCTTCAACATGAAGCAGGAATGCAATCATCACACAGTGTATTTAGTATCAATTTTATCACCACCACTTGCTAAAGACCTGAACCGTGGTTTGGTGTAAACCAGAGAAGAGAATGGAAACTCTTAAGTAATCTTTAACTTAGGCGCTGATGAGAAAGAACTCTTTCTTCAGATGAAAAGGCTACACCAGACCCCACCTCTCTCAACTCCTCAGGAAATCACAGAAATCAGAGACTCCCATGCCCAGAAGATGCACACTATCAGTATATAATATAGCTTTTAGGATCCAGTTTTCACAGCAGTGTATGGAAAATGCTACTGGTGTGACTATCACTGCAGCATCTATATGTGACAGCTGTAAAAACAGACCCTGGGAGAACGAGTTACATGTGCTTGAAAAATGTTTCAAGGAAAGGAAGTATCCAAGGAAAAAGTCATCATATTTTTTAAACACGTTTTAATAAATAAAGCACAGGACTCTGAACAGCTGAGGGCTGTGGCTATTTCAGTTTGTTCTGGTCGGAACAGACTCAAGGATTCTAACTTCTTGACATATCTTGGTGCTACTTTAGAGTTCTCTAACTTCCCTTGCTCCCCTTAAATGTGAGCTTAAACAACATTACTACACCCTTGAGGAAAACTTATTTGTTCATTTAAATTGAGGTTTATTCAGGACAATAAATTTAGGCCCTGATTCAAAAGGAGGCAAAATGATTGGCTCTTCATTAAAGCGGGGGAAAGGGTAAGTTTTCTTTCTAGTGACCTCATTTTCCCTGCTAAATGCTGTCTCTGCCTCATTAACAGAAGCTTGGAGAGATTTCTGAGCTCGGATTCCTTTCCTGCTAACTTAGGACTCAGCGCCATCACTCCGCGGAGCCGTCACCTTGTGAGGCTCCTCTGTCCACTCAGGGGAAGCGAATTCCAGCAGTTTAATTAAGCAGTTTGCTGAGGCTAATCTTCAGGTCAGAGCTGATGCTGAGTGTCAAGTGCTTGACCTGGGCTTTCCGGAAGGAGAGCTGAAGAAGGCATGTCAGCTGTCAATTTTAACCTGTCCGTGGAGGCGCCCTGGGGACAGGGCGCAAGGGTTCTGCCTTTGGTGCTGTTTCTACTCCACTCCATTACCTGAGATGCGGAAGGTGATGGTTCTCATCAAATTTCTGCTAATCCAGCAACATTTCCGGATTATTAACTAAACAAAAAAAGTTGAATTAAAGTGGAAAAGCAGAAAGTGGTAGTCCCTACAGAATAAGGACAATTTTATCCTCTGGCAAATGGAATTGATGCAGAGGAGGAAACATCTTGCATCATGAGCGCTGAACCTGGGGTCACCAAGCTTGGCTCTAATTGTGGGTCAGCTGTCCTGTACCACTCAAGAAATTACTTGACTATGGGGCTATGTAGCTTCACCTGGACGCCACTGATCTTGCTTACAAAGTAGGATCCCTGTGAAGAGCGAATGGTCTAGGTAAAATGATGAATTGATGCGTGAAATGCCATGCAAGATACTATTGGTACTAGAGAGATGAGAAAGCCATTCACGCTTAATTTTCTTTAGCTACATTCTAGTGGTAAATGCCCAAACTCCTAAGTTAGCTATGTACTAAGTTCATATTCCTTAATTATCACTTCAAATCAAATGTAAGCTTATATAAATTAACTTGCATAACTTTAGCTCACATAAAATTTAAACTTCAGTTTCCTTCCCTAAAACTGGAACTATTGACATCTACTTCAGAGCTTTGGGAAGGATTAACTCGGATAAAGAATATGAAACAGCACAGTCCCTGGCGGACAGAGACTCCTGGATGAAAAATGCCATCGCAGTCGTCATGGGAGAAAAGCACCCATTAAAGACAAATTCTTAGAAATCAAATTTTCTCCTATTCCTGTCTCCTCTCTTCAAAACAAAATGTTCATAGTCAATTTCCAAAGAATATAAAATAGTCTGGTATTTCATTCCTATAAACTTTCTTAAATCTATGGCTTTGTGATTTCAACTTTTAAACAGTAAACTGTGATAACGTAAAAGAAATTCATAGTAATTAGACATTTGCCTTCATTTATAAAAAGGGGAAGGCTTCAATAATGGCCAAGATGGTCACCTGTAATGCACACAAAGTCACTGAGACTGCAGCTCCAACCCCAGACGTTTTCAGCAGAGTACATGTTTCCTGTTCCTCTCATCACAAGTGGGATCTTAAAAGGCATATTTATCTTGCACCATCTTATTTTTATAACAATTTAAATTATCATATTTCTGCCTTCTCTTCCTCAGGTGAGCTTCAATACATGAATACTTGTACTTTGCTTGTTTTCTTTTTGAGAAATATGTAGTCTTAGCAAGTAGCCGAGACTCACCTCAAAGTAGCTATGTGGCCCAGAATGGTCTCGAACTTAGAGTCATTCTGCTTCAGCTTCCCAAGACTGGCATTACTCATGTAGACATGAATATTATCACCCCTAAGGGCCTCATGCGAGAATATCCTCCTCTCCCCCCAGAGCTTTATCTTCATTTTAAACTCCTTAGAGGCTGAGTGTGGTAGTACAGTCCCAGCTCTTGGGAGGTGGAAGCCAGGGGATCAGGAATTCAAAGTTATCCTTTGGCTACGTAGGATGATCGTACCAATCTGGAACTCATGAGACCCTGTCTCAAAAACCAAAAGAGGGATGGTGGCATGGTTCTAGAGATTCAGCTGCACTTTCTGCCTTGGTGGGATTGAGGAGAGAGTGTGGGAAGGTTGGGGATCGGGAAGAGCTGCACACATGCAGAGATGTAAAAGGAAATTCTGGCTTGGGGGAAAGGAGCGCTCAATGTCAGAAAGAGGGAGAGCTGTCAGAATCAATACTGTTCAAGCATTGGGTAAAGGCAGATTGAATGCACACTGTTGTTTGCACCACTGAGGCCAGAGAGCAGAAACTAAGGACCTAAATGTGTAGATGGTAGTACTGAACCCATGCTGAACCATGGCCAGAAAAACTGAGTTCAAACCTTCTCATGCAGTGGTTCTCAACCTATAGATCAGGACCCCTTTGCTAGTCAAATGACTATCTGTAGATCAGATATTTACATTATGATTCATAACAGTATCAAAATCACTGTTTTGTAGTAGCAATGAAAATAATTTTATGACTGGGGAATCATCACAAGATAGGGAACTGTATTAAAGAGTCGCAGCACTGGGAAGGTGAGAAACACTGTTTACAAGAAGTCTGAATGAATAGACAACAATTAAATGAAGGGTCTAAGAACATACGGGATAAAAGGAAATTTTTGATTTCTTTCAAGATGAGAAATATTTAAATGCGGTTATATTTTAACGGAGATGATCCAGCTCGATAGGAAATATTGAGGACACCACGGTGAGAATGGTAATGGCATAACACTGGATGAGATCTACACTTTAATTTGATTAATTTAATTTTAATTTTAAGATATATGGGTAAAGAAGAATACATAATATGATCTTAATTTTCTCAGTTCTTAAAAAGGAAGGATGGCTGAAGTGTAGAATGCATGAAATGATGGAGAAAAGAGGAGCATGAGGAAAAAAAGCTAAAGAAAAGAATACCGTACTCAGGTGAGATTATAGCGCCAACTAAAACTGATGGTTATAAATAACTCTTGATCAAAATACATCCTGTGGTATAATTGTTAGCATCATTTGTGTGGGTTTAGCACCCCCCAAAAGTGGGTACAATAAAAATAAACAAAGAATTTAACTAAAGTATTAGATACATATGGAAATCGCAATAAAATCAAACTTTAATATAAGTTGATGACTTGACAAAGGGCAGATAGCTCGAAGGCAGAAGCAGCCTAAGAGGAAGCTGGGATATGTGAGCGTGATGACTATAATAGAAGCAGCAGCCCTGTAGTTAGAAGGGGAAGGTGTATGTGGGAAGTCAGGACCAAGGTAACATGGTTGGAAAATTCATTTAGCAAAAGCTAGCCGGTTCTCAGCAAGCCCTAGCCATCCTCCTGTCTCCACCCCACACAACACATGAATTAGAGGTATATGTGTGGCCAAGCAGGGTGTAAGGATGCTGGAGATTGAAACTCAGCCCCTAACGGGTGTAAGGATGCTGGAGATTAAAAGTCAGCCCCTAACCTGTTCAACAAGTACTGTTACCCACAAAGCCACCTCCCCAATCCATGTAAAAGTAAAGTTTTTAGTGTTCATCTCCTTTGCCAGAATACTGGGGCAGAGATGCTCTGCTCATCATGGCAGAACCACATGGACCCTGTTGAAGAGATGGAAACAGCTTCAATATGCGAGAGAAAGAAACTACTTAATATTAGTGAATTCTAGTTAACTGTTTTTGCCTCCCAGGAAAAAATAGGATTGGGTGCTTAGCTCAGTTTACCTAGCATAAAATTTTGTTGACATAAGAAACTGATGCTCCCTTGAGAAACCTAGAGATAATTTTACCACACTAAGTCAGAAATCATGAAAACATAATCACTTCCCTTGAATAGTTAAATAACACTGTAAGGCATCAATTTCTGCTGATAGGTCCCAAAAGATCTTCTATAGAGTAGATTAATTAAAAAGTAGAAATTCTATAATCTAATTTATTTTCAAGTATATTTTCTTAAAAAAAAAAAGAGGGCTGGAGAGATGGCTCAGAGGTTAAGAGCATTGCCTGCTCTTCC
>LOJH01021459.1:9492-20302 GCA_001685095.1 Ellobius talpinus | reverse complement strand
GGTACCCAGGATGGGGATTGCCGAGTCATAAACCAGTGTTTGTAAACAACTGTGGCTTCTGTGCTCAGGCCCCCATGCATTGTGTAGGAGAGAACCATTCACCCCGTCCTTACCAATGCTTGGTGGGCATGCAATTGACTCTCCCTTAGTCTCAACTCACAGTTCTCTGAGGACAGATGACACGAAACAATGGAAGTTCAATACTGAGACTCACTGTCTCAAATCTTACTAGAGACAGTCTACAAAATAGGATGCAGTAGTATGCACTAAACCTAGTGTCTTATGTACTTCTCTGAAACTCCATTGAATAGATTCATACTGCCTTTGATACCTAGTGTAGGAGGAGGTCCTCTGGGAAAGAAGGGTGCTGGGGACAGAGAGAGCCAAAGCAACTATGCGGCTCATGGTAGGAGACAAATGGAGATAGTATGGTTCATTTTCCATAGATTTTAGTTCGTGTTTCTTTAAACACGGAAGATGAACCTGGGGAACTGGGTTTCTGTTGTTGTGAAGAGGCACCAGAACTGCAGCCATTCTTATAAAGGAAAACATTTGACTGGGGCTGGCTTACAGTTTGAGAGGTTTAGTCCATTATCCTCATGACTGGAAGCATGACAGCCTGCAGACAGACATGGTACTGGAGAAGGAGCTGAGAGTTCTACAGTTTGGCAGGTGGCAGGCAGGAAGAGAAGGAAACACTTCCTCTAACAAAGCCACACCTACTCCAACAAGGCCATACATCCTGATATTGCCACCCCCTATGGGCCTATGAGGGTCATTTTTATTCAAACCACCACATTCCACTCCCTGGCCCCCATAATCTTGTAGCCATAACACATTGCAAAATGCATTCAGTCCAACTTTAAAAGTCCCCATAGTCAGGCTGGAGAGATGGCTCAGTGGTTAAGAGCATTGCCTGCTCTTGTAAAGGTCCTGAGTTCAATTCCCAGCAACCACATGGTGGCTCACAAACAACCATCTGTAATGAGGTCTGGTGCCCTCTTCTGGCCTGATTATGAGATTAGTGACAATAAAGTAATCCTGAAAAAAAGTCCCCATAACAGTCTCAACTCTGTAAAAGTCCAAAGTCTCTTCTGAGACTCATACAATCTCTTAACTGTAATCTCCTGTAAAATCAAAATGAAGAAGCAGATGACATACTTCCAACATACAGTGGCACAGGATATCCATTACCATTCCAAAGGGGTGGAACATGAGGAAATACTGCGCCAAAGAAACAGGATGTGGAAAGTCCAAACTCTGCATCTTCATGTCTGATGTCACAGTGCTATTCAGATTCCCCAGCTCCTGGCAGCTTTGTTGACTACAACACACTCCACTCTTTTGGGCTGGTTCCACTCCCTTTTAGTAGCTCTCCTCGACATGCATCCTTCCACTCCGGCATCTCCAACATCTTGGGGTCTCCAGCACCATCCAGGCTTCCTTCACCTTCACACTTTCACTAGGTGGTCTCTCTAGGCCTCCAGGCAGGGACATCCCTGTCACCTGCCTGGCCTCAGCAGCTTTCCTTAGTCTCTGAGGGAGAGTCCATAATCCCTTTCTTGTATCCTTGACTCTAAAGCTAGAATCATACGGCTGAAGCTGCTAAATTCTGCTGCTTGCTGGGACTGGAACATGGCCCCCTTTGTTCAAATACATCTTCACCAGCTTTCTGTTTCCAGTGGTTTTCTTCACCCCATAAGCTTGGCTGTCCTGAAACTTGATATGTAGACCAGGCTGGCTTCAAACTTAGAGATTCTTCTAGGGTGTGGTTAGCAGATTTAGTAAATATAGGATGCTTGGTTAAATTTGAATGTCAGATAAGTAACTTTTTTTTAGTATAAGTATGTCAAATACTCATGCCTCCTTTCTCTACATTAAAAAATTAGGGGCTGGAGAGTTGTCTCCCTGGTTAAAAGCACATACTGCCCCTGCTCTTGCAGTGGAACTGAGTTTGGTTTCAAGCACCCGTGTCAAGAAGCTCACAAGTATCTATAACTCCAGCTCCAGGGGATCTGACGCCTTTGTGGGTATCTGCACTCAGGAGCACAGATACGTAGAAAGGGGAGGGCGAGGGAGCTTTAATTATTTCTTCTAATTTAAACAATGTCCTGGATTTTATCTGCCCACCATCTAAGGATTGTTGGAGTATTAAACAAAATGACATGAGGGTGTCTAGCACATGATGGGTGTACTATCAATACTCTTAAGAGCCTGTCTGCTCCACCCTTGTCTTTGGTGTCTAGCATGTGATGGGCGTACTATCAATTCTCTTAAGAGCCTGTCTGCTCCACCCATGTCTTTGGTCAGGTTTCTGCTTCTTTCCCAAAACCATGATCAGTCTGCAAAGAAAGGAGTGCACATATACTGGGAATTGGCATTTCAGCCAAAGCTGACTTCAGTCTCCCCTGCCAGGGCACTGGTCTGCTTGTGCCACTGGGGTGCTTTCTCACTGTAGACTCCGAGTTATTAGATCATCCCTCATAGACAGCAACCAGTGATGCTGAATGAATGATGGCTGCATTAATCCCAGACTAAGTCACTCTGGGTCTGATTTTCCTGGCACCATAGCCCTAGAAAACCATTCCTCAGGATGCACCAGTACCAATCATTTCCACAGTCGGTTGCAGCCAGGAACGTATTGGAGGGCCAAGATTAATGGCTCCCATAGCCAACCTTTCCAGAGAGCAGAGGTTAAATTCTATTCTGGGTGGATGCCAACACGTTGAAACCAAAGGAAGAGCAGTGGAAAGAATAGAAAGAGCACTTGAATGTCTACTGCAAGGTCGTAAATCAGCGATGGGCAAAGTGAATCTGTCTCTGCCAGCCATTTACTTGATTTAGGCTACTACGGTTTTACTTCAGACAGTCTAATAAAAAGCATGCTTTAGAGACATGTTGAGGACCCCACCCCTGGGAGTTCAGTCCCAACTTCCTGACTTGTGAATTCTTTATTTTTCTAAAAGGAAGACTAATATGTGCTTGAGGGAGCATTAACTATGTCCATGACAAAATAAATCCATCAATCCATAGGAAGCCCATTTTCTACAGAGATCGCACACTGAGATAGGATGAGCTTTGAAGTGGCTCAGGTGAGGAGGTGAGGACTTCTAGTCACCAGCAGCTGAGAAACCTCCTCTCCTCTGCTCAGTCCTCTTAGTAAGTTTTCACTGTCCACATCCAAGTTATCCAACTTCTAAAATTTTGCAAGTTTGTGGAAAGGGGTTTTTTTGGAACAAAGTTACAGTAAACACAAGTGTTACAGATGCATTTGGGGTGTGCCTCACTGGGCTGTGTGTGCATTAATATGTAAATGGGTATTATGAGATGGTTTTGTGGCTGTGTTGTAGCGCGCACAGAAAGGTATTCATATTCTTTAAATCCCTATTAGTTTAAAAAGTTACACTATCCCACCTTTGTATGGGCTGCTGATGACCTCTGCCAGCCTTCAGGGCATGAGGGAGTATGCTAGCAGAGGCAGGAGATGGGTCTTGATTTCATCACAGGTATGTTGCTCCATTTCAGGTGACTGGCTGTTTGTGCTGGTGAACCAGACTTCCCACAGAAAACAGAATTTAGCACAACAAATGGGAAAACCCAGTCAGGATGTAGGAGATATAAATAGCATTAACAATGGATATTGATATTGGATAGTCATAGACTCTATGTAGCTACAGAGCAAACATTCTTTTTGATCCCTCATAGAACAATTTTAAATTGGACCACATGCTATGTTATAAAGCAGGTTCTAAATATTTCAAAACCTATCAAGCATGTTTTCTTATCACCTTGAAATTAAATTAGATTTAATAAAGTAAGAAAAATTATGTGTTGGAAAAGAGGAAGTATAATAGACCTGTTGCCAAATCAATTGCTTTTGAGGCTGGAGAGGTAGCTCAAGTGGTACAGGGCTTGCCTTGCTAGCCTGCGAAGCTGAGTTTGACCAGTGTAAACTCACGTGTAGAGAGCCCAGCTATGTTGGCTTACACTCGTACCCCAGCATTGAGGAGGTATAGACAGGCAGACCCCTGGGACTCAACGGCCAGCCCATTTTACTATCCTCCTTAGCAAGTTCCAAGCCAACCAGTGAGAGACCCCCTCTCTTTGTGTCTCTTTCTCTCTTTCTCTCTCTCTTTCTGTTACTCTCCATTTATATAATATATTATATATTATATGAATATATTACACATACACATACAATGGATGGCTTCTAAGGAACCACACCTGAGGTTGACCTCTATTCTACAAACACACACACCATACACACACACACACACACATGCACGCGCACACATGCACACACGCGCACATGCAAATCATTTGGAATGTTCTAGACAAACTCTGATTTTAAAAGAACCTAGTATTGATTTCTTCATCATTTAAAGAAGGATTTCTAATACCATATCAAAGATGAATAAGGAATAGGGCTTCTCCTCAAGGAACAGATACCAGATAGATTCTTGGTGACTTTCAGTGTGGCTTTCTTCTATGTCAGATACCCGCTAAGGGCTGTGGAAATATATAGACCACCCAAGTTACTGAGTAGGAGAAGACTTCTTACAGTACACCAGGAAGAATTCACAGAGGCTCTGTCTACGTGACTAATAGAAGACTGAAGTTTAGGAGTATTTCCAGGTCAACTGGAAGGGAGGATTGGCCTAGATATCACTTGAGAAGTACATGACCACTCCTCTAGGCACTGGACCACAGATCAGAATGTGTGTCGGCAGGCTGGATGTGACAGTACACACCTGTTATCCCAGCCCTTAGAAGGCTGAGGCAGGATGATGTGTCTGAAAGCCAGTGTAGATTACTTAGCCAGACCTTGTTAAGTCAAACCAAAACAAACAGAAGATACAGTGCCAGTGTGTTGGCACAAAAATCCAGCAAATGGTTTGGGAGGAGCTTGTTGGAGAAGACAGGAGGCATAGAAAGGACCAGCTCTTTGAGACTGTGTGAATTCACCCTAAAAGATTTTAAGTGAGAGAGGTAAATAATCTGTTTTTTTTTAAAAAAGAGGTTTATTTGTATTTTACATGTATGAGGGTTTTGCCTGCATATGTGTGCACCACATGTGTGTGTGTGTGTGTGTGTGTGATTCCTGAAGAGGCCAGAAGGTGGTATCAGATCTCCTAGAACTGGAGTTACAGATGGTTATGGGCTGCCACACTAGGAACTGAACCCAGGTCCTGTGCAAAAGTATCCAGTGCTCTTAACCACTGAGCCATCTCTCCAGCCCCCGTCATCTGAGTTTTATTACTCAGAATGCTCCTGATTATATAGTAAAGCTAGAACAAACCAACTAGAAGTTGTGAGCTCCATTAGAGGGAAGCAGCATTCAAATTACTTAATGGCAGGAGCTTGGTCAGTCTTAAGAAGTGGAAGGCAGAGGAATGGGACCCAGAGGTCCCTTTCCATGTTAGGTGTTACCTCAGCCAAGAACCATGAACTGATCCAAAGCTCAAGGTCTCAGAGCAATAACCATAATATGCATGAGTAAATATGCCATCAGCAGACACAGCCATGCAGATCTAGGCCAACTGTGCCTTTGTTTATTAAGGTGACCCATGCAAGATATGAGTAGGAAGGGAGATAAAGGAACATGTTTTAGAGAAACGCAGAAAATAGAATTGCATTGTTCAGTAGTTGACACTGCCAGGGAGGGAAGGAATGGAGGCTACCACCACAGTTCTGGTTCGCAAGGCAAGTCACTTATTCGCGGCACTTCGATCCATTATGAATCTCAGCATTAACTTCTTTCCACAGCAAAAAGCAACTTCTTTGGCCGAGATTGAGAGCAGCAGTAACCTATGGGTATGAACATACATACTTAGGAACAGTTTGATAATAAATAAATATGTGTACTTAGCAAAACAACAGTAATAGGTACCCCTATTGTTGGTTGTTTTTTCTCCTTTTATTATTTTGGCTCTTTAGGGGGCCCTGCCACCCAGCTCCCAAATAAATCAAACACAGAGGCTTATTCTTTCTTATGAATGCCCAGTCTTAGCTTGGCTTGTTTCTAACCAGCTTTTCTTAAATTATCCCATCTACATTTTGCCTCTGGGCTTTTGCCTTTCCTTACTTCTGTAATCTGACTTTCACTCTGACTCTGTGGCTGGGTGGCTGGGTGGCTATCTGGGTGGCTGGCCCCTGGTGTTCTCCTCTTCTCCTTTTCTCATTCCTTGATCTCTTTTTCTCCTCTGTTTATTCTTTCTGCCGATCATCCCCTCCTATACTTTCTCCTGCCTTGCTATTGGCTGTTGAGGTCTTTGTTAGATGAATCAGGTGTTTTAGACAGGCAAAGGGGAACAGCATCACAGAGTTAAACAAATGCAACAGAAAAGCATGCAACACATTTTTGCCTCATGAAAACAAATATTCCACAGCATAAACAAAAGTAACACACCTTAAAATAATATTCCACAACATACCCCTATCCTCATCTCTGGGGTCTGTAACTTCCTGGACCATGGGCTTTTAAGAAGTTTACAATACCAGGCTTGTGTTGTTTCCTGCCAAGCATGCCTCAAAGACAACTAGAAAGCAGCTGGTGACCCCCATACATCCATGCCACTATTGTACCAGTGAGCACACCTTGCCCTGCAGGTCAGTATTGTGACACTCAGAGTTCAACACTGGGTAAACACACTGATGATCTTCCTCCCAGGTAGCCTACATAGCACTTCTTAGACCCAGCATTGCAAAAGCTGTCCAGCAGGGAGGAAGCTTTTAGGTCAGTTCCAGCTTTAACTGCTCTTTTAATTTTTTTCATTTTATTTAATTTTTTATTGGATATGTATATTTTTTCTTGCATGTATGCCTGTACACCATGATTGCAGTGCCTGAGGGGACCAGAGGGCATGAGAGTGCCTGGAACTGTAGTTAGCAGATGATTGTTAGCATCCATGTGACAGCCGAGACTTGAACCCTAGACCTGTACAACAGCACCTAGTACTCCGTTAAGTCATTTCTCCAGACCCACCCCCACCCCCAGGTTGATTTCTTTATGTCCCTCAACCAAAGTCTGCTGTGTCTGGGATTTCTGGGGCCTTCCTGACCAGTAGCTCCTCAGATATTGCCCCATTCCCCATACCCCATACTGAGATTTTGTTTAATTTGGATCAGGTGTGGTGCCCCATGCCTTTCATCCCAGCACGAGTGAGGCTGAAGCGGGTGGATCTCTGTGGGTTCAAAGCCAGTCTGAGATACCAAATGAAAACCAGTAATAATAGTAATAACTCTTGTCTTCTGGGTATCCACCCACGCAGGGTATCTCTATTCAAACTCTTTTTTAAAATTGTATTTTTTTACTGATCTTACAAAGTGTATTCCGTACAGGTTTCTAATACATCCTTAGCTTTGGTTAAATCACCCCCACTTCTCCTCTCCTGTGTCCCCCAAGACTAAAAGGTCAGTGAAAACAGTTTTCTTTCATATACAGATACAGGGTTGTCTCTGGCGCTTTCTCGTGGGTACACTTAGGTCCCACACTGTTTCTCAGTGTTCACATTGATCACAACCAGAATCCATGCCATTTCTCGAGAAATGCCAACCCTGAATAATTCCGAAAGCTTTCCTTTCTCCTCCTCCCAGCACCTGAGCCACTCAAATGCCAAAGGCTTGCAACTGTGGTTTGTTTTCCTTTTTAAGGGAGAAGTGACAGAAGGTTATGTAAAGTTTACAAATTAAAGAAATAATGTCAGAAAAGAACGTGCCCATGAGCGGCTTCCTGCCTTGAGTAACTACCCAAAGCAACTTAGTACATTTGCAGCCCACAGCTTTTCTAGATCAGATGACATGTTTTATGTGCATATAAAAATGAAACCGTTGCTATTCACACTGTTGGGGGACGCTTCTCTCTTTCCACTTGGACATTTTCCATGTTACATCAGAAAGATCTGCCTCGTTTTTGCCCAGTACCCACATGGTTTTTATCAGATGGCTGCACCGTAGGTTATCTCCCTGCTTGCCCACTAGCATCCTCATTTATTTATCTGTTCATCTTTATTTGGTTTTGCTACAAATGAGAGATGAACAGCATTGCAGGACTGTCCAGCTGCAAGTTGTTAAACCTTAGCATCCCGGATGGTACTGGCTGCCTGACAACCCGAGTTGCTAGCCAGACATTCATATTTCATGGTGAATATATAATTTTTCTATTTTAAGTCAGTGACATGTTAAGGGTATGAATTTTTATTTCTGTAGCAATAATATCAGAAACTCACCTGATCATTGTTCCACACCACAGACACACACATTTTTCTCACTGGAGAAAAATGAACTTGGAGCCGCTTTAATAGAGACTTTTAGCTGCTCCATGCCTTGAGAGACTACCAAGATGAAAATACATGGATGATTTACTTGATGTCCTGTACGATACTGAAGATTTTTCTTTTTAGTACATTGGATCTGAGTCTTGAACCTGAAATCTCCTTTCTGGACAAAGATAGATTTGTTGATAATATCACATAACTTTTGACCAGAAAACAGGTCTGTGAAGTAGGTACCAAGATAGCAGAGTTTCCAGGATAAAGCCTAGAAAAGAATGTAGGATGCAGTGTCCTGTGTGTGTGTTGCATGCTTCGCCTGTATTCTTTGAACAAGAGGCAGCTAAAGAGGCAGCCACAGGGCCCTGCAGCAGCAGCAGACAGAAGCTGGCAAGAGCCTGTATTATTATGCAGGAAGCATCCTGCTTTTATTAGTGCCACACGGATTAAAGCCAGGCTATAACAGCCTTCCATAACACCTTAATTGAGGTTTTCCCTTGCATGGAATTTATATTATCTGTAGATAAATCCCACAGGGTGACATTTTAATGGGTACTTTAGCAAAATCCAAAGGACAATTAGAAACATCAGCTTTGCGAAATCATTTTTTAAGACACACAAAATAGAGAGCATGGTGCCAACAGTAGGGATTCATTTGAAAGAATCAATTTTACTAAGTGCAGGCATGCTTGAACACACAAGCCACTCTCCCAGTTGAGTGGGGTTTGACTTCACTGCCCTCTTCTTAGCCCTCCTTTGAGATCGCAGTGTAGGGTTCTGTAGGGAGCTGGAATTCAGATTTAAGCTTCCTTGAAATGGTACTCAGGAGAGCTGAGGACTGAAGGCTGAGCAGCCATGGTGCTCAGGGGTCCAGTCCTTCGTTCTCCTTTTGTCTTTAAAGACAGAGTGGTGTTCTAGTAGCGAGGCAGCCACAAGGTCTTTCCTCAAGGCCTCTGTGGTGCCTGCCTTCCTCTCAGGCCCCAGGGTATTTCTAGGAATCTTGGACTCAAGTAGACAAATCACAGGAGGAGGGGTGGCCATTTCTCTTGCCAGGACTCCTCCCACTGCTCCAGGACATGCCCTCCTAAGTCACTCAGTTATAAAATAATAGGTAAAGGGCAATCAGTCTTGGATGGCCTTACCTACTTCATAAGCACAGACCTTAAATCTCTCTCACTTTGACATTAGAAACTCCCAAATTTGCTTTGTGCTGAGTTCAGAATGAGGAAAGAAATTTGGCCAGAGCTCTTGAGAAAAAGTTCCTCATGAGAACAGATGACTCCATCCATCCAGTCTGAATTCTCTGCTTTCTTCCTAATCTAGTCCAGCAGGAGCCATATGTCATCTTGTTTCCTTCCAAATCTGCCTCTTCCTCAGGTCTCTGCCTTCTCTGGAACAAGAGCTCAGGCTCATAATCTCCATGCCACATGAGGTGACTGGCTCTCCATGCTATATATGGTGACCGGCACACGTAGGCATCGTGTCTAAGTGTGAAAAGGAACAAAGAGATCACTAGATCTTAAGAAAAATAAATTTAAATCATGACAACACTTCATTGGGTATCTATAAGAAAAATAAAGGTGTTTTTAACAGGCAAACAGTGGTGGGAAGGCCATGAATCAGCCAGAGCAGCAGCACACCGTGCATGGCAATGCAAACAATGCAGCCACTGTAGAGAGAAAGTCCATGTGTTCCTGTTAAATTAACCAGATACTTGGGGGTAATGAGTGACTGGGCAATAAAACTGCTTACCTCTGAGCCTAAAGACCTGAGCTCAGTTCCCAGAGCCCCCGAGTTAGAGGGAGAGTGGAAGTGAGTGCTCACACAATCAACAAACAGATTTAAAATATAATAAAAAAATTACAAATAAACCCAAACAGAAACTTAACATATGATTCAGATGTCTAACCTTATATATTCAAAAACCAAACCTTTAACAGGCACAAAAAATGTTTATAGCAGCTTTATTAATAAGTACCCTAAATTGGGAACCATCCAACATTCTATAACCCACTAACATATGACAATTTTATGTATCTCCAGTGAATCATGCAAGTATAAAAGCCACATTCTCAAGGTTACATACAGCCTAGTGTGGTCATGTGTGCCTGTAATCACAGCCTGTGGGAGAATGAGGCAGGATTGAGAATTCAAGGCCAGCCTGGGCTGTACAGCAAGACCCTACCTCAAAAAACAAACAGCTAATCCGTAGTATGACTGCATTAGCACAGCGTTCTGAAGAGACAAAACCATCAGGGCAGAAGAGACAGAGAGAGCAATGGTCACCAGGATCCTAGATGGAGGAAGATGACCCCTGCCAAAGGATAGGCAGCACCAGGGAGCATCTTGAGGTGAAGAACACTCTTGCCAAGTTCATAGACTTATATAAATACATTTTGCTCTATCTACATTGACAAAATAAATCAAAGTTGACTTGCTGTTTACTGGGAATTTAGAGGAAAAGAGAGAAAGGAGGGAGGAAGCATGGGAAGAAGAAACAAGAGAGAGGAAGGAAGGAAGGAAGGAAGGAAGGAAGGAAG
>LOJH01021458.1:2156-15600 GCA_001685095.1 Ellobius talpinus | reverse complement strand
GTATGTAAGTGTTTGTCTGTATAGGCACATGTGGAAGACCAAAAAGGCATCAGGATGTATATTCCTCTATTGATCTTTAACTTGCTTATTTTATTTTTAAAGATTTATTTTTATTTTTTACTTATGTGTATGTGTTTGTGTCTGTGTGAGTGTTTGTTACTTTTGTATGTTTTTTTTTTTGCCAAGGCCAAAAGAGTGCTTTTGATCTAATAGAGATGGAGTTTGTGAACTACCCAGTGTGGAAGCTGAAAACCAAACTCCATTCTCTTTGAAAAGCATTAAGGTCTCTCTCTCACTTGTTGAACTGCCTATCTTTCCTCTCCAAATTACGAATTGAGACGGGGTTTCGCACTACCTGGCCTTATGTTTACTACCATGTTTTACATGGTCTTATTATCCCATCAAGGTCACCAGGTTTAAGGTTCCTTAACAATTTAATACTTGAAAGTCCTTGATTAGGCTCAAGCATTAAAAGTGATTCAATGCTCTGATTTGTTAATGTTGTTTAATATGTGTGACTCTGTAGAAGCTTCAATGACACGACCACCACATTCTGAAAAACAGAAACTTGTTCTCTTTGAGATGAGTAGGATGAGAGAATTCCAAACTTTGTATTATATTCAGTTTTACAAGATGCTTAAAAGTTCAATGTGGAAGCATATTTAAAACCCTGCCCTGATCTTTTTCAGTAAAAGTGCATTTGTATGCAAATTATACTCTACAGTGTACACCTGAAAGTGTATTGCTCTGCACTTTTCCTAAGCTCCAGAAAAATAGTTAAAGGACGTCTGAAGGATGTTTGATTTGAAAACACTTTTGAATAAGAATGTAAAATACATTTAAAAACAGTTTCCCGATGCCTGCCACAAGTTTGCTACTTGGTAGAAACCTGGCTCAGCACCAAGCACACACTGTTTCCCCTGACCTCATTAGTGCAGACATGTCCTGTGGCAAGATTTGATCCATATGTGCCCATGGAAGCATGGGGCATATACATTGTGACCAGTGTGCTACCTGAAGCTGCATGTTCTTAGCAGGACAGTCATGGGAAGACTAAATGAGAAGAGAAGGACAGAAGACTGAAGAACTCATTCACCTGAGAAACCAAGCGCATTTCAATGTTGCTCCGTCCCTACTGTTCATGTGGGTCCTGTTTTGTAAGCTTCTACTTGGAGTCAGAACTTCATCACCTTTTGCATAGACATAGAAGATTTACTTAAAATGAATAAGAAGTATTTAAATAGTATAGTATAACTTCTAAGCCTATCTTTCAAGTCAAATATTTATCTAAATTACATTCAGAGGCAAGTCTGAGTAAGTCTGATAGAAATGTGTCTGAACTGACTGACATTTCACTCTAATCTCCAGTGGTTCGAGGAAGCAAGGAATGCTGAAATACTTCAAGCTCTTCTGCTTCCTGAAATATAAGGTTGTCCACCTCTAAAATCTTCAGACCAAATCACACATGGGATGATGTGCTCTAATCCAGGCTATAAAATGCATGGCTGTTATTTTTAAAAATATTTGACACACATTCCAGTCAAAATGCCCATGGAATTTAAATGACTTTTGCATAGGTAAACCTTAGACATAGTTAGCAATAAAAGCAGATTTTAATTTCTACAGTCAAATCACTTTTGAGCTAAAAATAAATGAATCAAAATATAAAAGAAAATTATAGTTTTGTTAATGCATCACTGTTCTGTTGTAACTATTGATCTGCAAGAGGCAGCTGTTCTTACCGGCTCAGTCATAGGCAGGCCATAGGTGAATGGAGGAACAGAACCCTGCAGAGCTCATTCACCTGAGAAGCTAAGGGCACGCTACCTCCAAAATAGCAGAAATAAGTCTTTTTTAATAACTTACATTATTGGAGATACCCATGGAAAACATTACGAAAAGTCAAATGTTTCTATTTTTTATTTTTATACCCATAGAAACAATTTTATTATTGTTATATTTACAATGTTTATGCTGATTTTTTTTTACATTGCAGGACAGGGACCAGAAATATTGTAAGAGTCAGAGGATCAGAGTATCTCCTTCAAGCTGTATCCTCTAGAGATAAGAGAAAAATTGGACCCATGGATTGCAAGAGCCAGAGGGACAGAGGATCTGTTTCAAACTGTGTCTTCTAGATACTGGAGAAAAGCTGAATCCAGGGAATCTCAAAAATGTGGCTACGTGAACAAAACCCGAAAATGATAGTACCTCTTGCTGTAAAAATATAGATAGAGGAATTCTCCCAAGGTCCCACTATTAGATGGATGAAGAGTTATAGGCTATTTAACTATAGCTAATAGGAGAATCAGTACGCTCCAAGAATAAGTTCTCTGATAGGTGATTCAGTCCAAAGGGTCAACCGTAAACACCCACATGAGCAATGCTAAATGGACTCAAAGGCGTGTGTGTGAGAGAGAGTGCATGCACATGCACATGCATAAATGCACGAGAATGTGTGTGTGTACAACAATGGTAATTAAAGAATAAGAGGAAAGAAGACACCTGGGAAGGGTTGGAGGGAGGAGAGAAAGGAGAAGGGATGGAAATACAGTATTCATATATGAAATTCTAAAAAATAAGTAATATTTTAAACTAAAGAATATGAGCAATAAAATTAAGTACACAGATACTCTAGAGTAAGTGGAGTTCCTAGGCTTTAAGGAAACAGCTGCTTGTTTGTTTTTAGCTTCCTCTTTTCTCATTCACTGCACTTTATAAAGACAACAACATTACCTCTCTATGTGAGGGGATCACAAGGCCAATGAATACAGCAGCTTTCCCTATTTTTAGAAGCCATGATGCAGTCTGAATGTAATATATGAGACAATAAATGAATAAGCAAACAACAAATAAATAAATAGCATTTACACCCCAAAATAGAAGACAGAAGTTAAGTGAGTTGAAGTGAAACAAAACAAGGGTCATATTCTGTTCAAACATGTTTCATATATGGAACAGTTAGATGGTTCATCAGGTAAAGACTAGTGTCACGAAGCCTAACAGTCTGAGTGGAGGAATAGGACCCTACTGAAAGTTGTCCTGTTTTGCATATGCCCTCCATTGCATGCAGGATTATAGGTTCATACATACACACACAATAAAAAATAAATGTTAAAAGAAACTGATGTTCTTGATCATCCAACAAACAATGTAGTCTTACATTTTAAATAAATTATCTACACTCAGATAATATACTTTTGACTGTAAAATACTATTTTATAAAACTTTGAAGAAATTCATTCCTCACTAAGTTATTTCATTTTGTACTCACAAAACAGTTTAATGTGATGTTTTTCTGCGATGCTGAATCAATTACAAGCGTTTCATAGGATGCAGTTACAGAACAATGAGCAAATATTTGGCTTGCTCTTAACCACCACAGGTGACAAAGAATAAGACTCTCCTGTGACATTCTCAGAAGTAATTTCAAATCACAGGTTTTGTAGAGTTCAACAGAGAATTCAGAGGCGCAAAGAGAGAGATTGCCAAAGATAACATGAGATGAGACTGTAATTAGGAAAAACAGGTTAGTGGATAGTTCATTGGTCAGGAAACACACCTGTTTAATGCCTATATGCATAAGTGAAATACAATATTCAAGAGAAAAGAGATATATTTGGGTTTAGCAGATCTATACATAAAAATGAAACATTCAAGTTTCTCCTGATTGATAATAGAGACATGAAGCTCTTCAGGGAGTAGTGACTGTGGAAAGCCAGATAGAAACACTAAGAAAGGAAGGTGGAGAGAAGGGATCAGTCTAAAGCAAGTCTTCCAAAGAATGAAAAGATAGTTATCAAGCTTGCCTCTTTAATCTGTTTTAAATCTAGCATTGCATGTGGAGAGAGATTCTATTCACTACCTGGAAAGAGAAGAAAGCCTTGCCTATCCTCTAGGTAAGGACCTCTTAAATGTAAGTAGTGAATTGCCCTTTTTAATCAAGAGCAATAAGGAGGGGGAGAGTTTCTTTCAATGAGCACTTCAGAATTCCTGGTGTCAAGTGGCAACAGGGGCCTCAGAGGGGGCCCCACCCCCACCAGAGCATCCCTGTGCATGTGCATGCATGGTAGACACTTACATGCTCTCCAGTGCTGCTTGTTAGAAGAGGCACAAGGCAGAGATCAGTGCAAAGAATCCTTACAGAAATAGAAAATACCCCAAAAGCCAGTTTTAGTTTAGTAATAATAGGAGATAAAGTTGACAGGTTGTGACCTTCATTTTTATCTCCCTTCAATCTAATGGCTTCTTCTTGGCATAAAACTTATTATAGCTAAAATTTGGACATAAATATTTAATATATGACTTTGCAAAGTGTATACGTATCAGGGTAGGATGTAGTCTTATGGAGTAGGGTTCTGGTTCTACAATGTGCGCCCGAATATATTTCACAATAAGCTTTATTTTGTATCATGGACTCTTGGAGCATTACTTCCTTATCCAGTCACTGTATGAGCTCACCAGGTAATTCAGAGCATTCTGACAGCAAGAAGGAAAGCACAGTTTAAAGTTAATTTCCTAATCTATCACTTATTTCTGCCTGTGTATGTTTTCATGATCATTCATTTTTATAGATTTCTATACTGAGAATGCTAACATGTCATGTTGGGCACACTTCATATATCTAGGGCTCACTATGCAGCAGCTCATGGCTTATCCCACAAGAACAGTTCACACAATTTCTTCTTGTTGCACTGGTATTCACTTACCTAGCCCACAAGTTCATTAACTGTTATATTCAATATATACCATTTAATTTACATTCATTATAACCCACCCTTAGTTCCATTCTCATTGACTTAACATGTCTTAATTCACAGCAATTCAAGCAAAAGGAGAGAAAAAAGAGAAAGATAAGGAAGAAGAGGGGAGCAAAGCCTTCAGTTTGGGTACAATGTGTTGGCTGGCAGCAGTTATTTCAGGATAGGCCACACATATAACAAACTAAAATGTAATAAAGGTCTACCATACTGTAGGCTACCATACTCCTGAATAAAAAGGGTGATGCTTTCTAAACAGATCCAAAGGTTTTCCCAGGTTCTAAGCCATTCATGTTAAGCGACATACATGTAGTCTTATATAGTATAATTTATAGTATGTGGTAAAATACGTGTTGTGGGATAGTGAATCATATCTAAAGTACAAACTACATAGTGAACAGCTTGATGCACAATTGTGAGACAAACAGAGTCACTTGCTTTGCCAAGTTTCATTTTTTCAAATTATTAATCAAATGAAAGTAATATGTTTAAATAGTTTCTTAATTTTAATAATAAAATCTTAACACAGTTAGTTGTAAAACTGAGGAAGAAAGTATGCAGAACTATGACAAAGACATCTTTCTAAACCACAGAGTTTTTGGGGAAATCAAAATGACTATATATAAAATATATTATCAACAGCTGTTTTGATGATGAAGGAGTTAACTCAGCTCAAAAAGTTCTTGCTGTACAAGCATTTTTGTGAAAATGAAGTTAGATCCCCAGCATGCACATAGAAAACCAGATATGTTGATAATGCCTCTAATCCCAGCTCTATGAAAGAAAAACAGGAGGACTCATGGAGCTCAATGGTTATCTAGTCCTGACTAATTGGAAAGTTCCCAGTTCACTAAGAAATTCAACCTCAGAAAGACCTGAGACCTATTTCAAGTGTCAACATCTGGTCTCCACATGGACTCATACATATGTGTACAAATACACACACATGAGCATGTCACATGTATACAGCCCCCTCTCCTAATAGATTCATTTAAAATCCATTGTGCCTCTGAGAGAGGAACTTGACATGTGTTTTGTACTAAAACTCAGAAGATCCTGGTCAATGGGAAAAGAGTTCATCTACCATGGTTATATGTATAATACATCAATTCAGAGAGGTTCTGAAGATTGAGGTCAATTATATTATGAAATTTAAACCAAACAAGAATTTTAACAACAGTTTCTGTTTAAATAAGAATTTAAATAAATTTAGCCCAAATTTGAGAATGCTGGTTCACACATAGCTGACAGAATACTAGCATGTTAGGAAAAAAAAGTATCTAAAAGGAGATTTAAAAAAGAGAAAGTTTAGTAAATCTCTGTATAGAAAAGGAAATTACTCCAAAATTTCATGCAGCAAGAACAGACTCACCTCAAGCTGGGCATATATTATATAAATGCAAAGATTTTTGTATTTAAGTTACATTATTGTTTCATTTTCTTTTTACATTCCTGCTATAGTAGAAATAATGAAAACACAGCAAAAACAAAAAATCAAAAAAGCCCATGAAACTCAAAGAAACATATTTTAAACTTTATATGTTCTAAATTTTCTGAGAAGAAAATCTAAAATTTTAAGCATAACACAATCGGACGTACTTGATTTCTGTGCACATTTAATTTTGTGAATGTGATTTATGTCACAAGAATGGATTTCCAGCTTGGCTCAAGAACTGTGGATTCTAGTTTCAGTTCCTTTACTAATAAGGGAATAGAACTGAGACTCAGCTTTTCTGTTTCACACATTTCTTCTGTTAAGAGAGTTATGGGAGTACACAAGCCCCCAGTTCTAAAACAATGTCGTTGAGGAGCAATAAAATACACATTCCAATCACATAGATCTCATAGTGCATGTGTTTCTTTTACAAGAAAGGTAACATCCAAGGGATGGGAGAGATGGCTCAGTAGTAAAGAGGTCCCAGTTTCAACTTCCAGCACCCACAAGGCAGCTCACAAATGTCTATAACTCCAGTTCCAGGGGATCTGACATCCTCACACAGACATACATGCAGGAAAACAACAATGCACATAAAATAAAAATAAATAAATTATTTTAAAAAGAGAAAGTTGACATTCTCACTCCTGAGAATAGCAAGGAGATAGATCTCCCCAAGACTGTCCAATTCTGCCACAGCTGACTACATAGGTCTTGTCTTGGCCCTTTCTTCAGGACTACTGGCTGACAATCTTTTGCGCAGCCTTTAGGAGTTTGAATAAAGTCACTTAGAAATGATATGAATTGAAACCAGCTTGCAGGGAAGAACTGAAGTCCGAATGCTTGGCAGAGGAAATAACCTACTTATTTCTTGCCAGATTTCCATTCAGTTTGGAAGAACATATTAAGCATTTTGGGTCTTGAAGCTTGAAAGACAATAAAAGACTTGTAAAGTAGCACATTTTTACTCTTCCAGTTAAAATAGTAGTCATCTCTTAGCCTAATGGAGACATGTCCTTTTTTGCCATTCTCCTGAACTTTCTTTTTCAAATCTTAGGTCTCTCTTCATAATGACTTTTAAAAATAAAATGAAATAAAGAATATGAATATGAAGTCTATAGCAACACTGAATTTCTCTCACAGCTTCTATAAATACTTATTCCTAACGATTCCCTAGCAATTTTAGTAATTAGTATAAATGATTTAAATTAAAGCATTTTGGCTCAATGACAATAGCTACTGCTACTATGGTTATTTATTATATGAATTGCTGCAAACCACTTCTTTTCATTCCCCACAGTAATGTTAATTTGTTCTGCTACTAGGAGAAAAAAAAGCAGTTGTCCCATCAAATCAGCTACTCTTTTGGCAAAGAATTATTTTAATTACACATTGAATGTACATAGAATGCATTAGAAGCAGATTCTGTAGCTGAATGGTTCAGTTTGTATATTTCCCATATTTTTGAACTAATAAATATGCATGTGCATCCTCAATATCATGCAATGCATGTACTACACACATATATCCATACACTTACATATTAATGATGCTTAAAAGCAAATTACTATTTTTGAAGAGTGATTTAATTCAGTGCACACTGGCATAGTTGTCACACATACAAACTGTTCAAACTGCATGAATCACTCTCAAAAAGATCTGAACAAATTTCAGTTTGCAATGCCACATTGGCTCATATGCCAAGGATTGTCATTTTCAAATCAGCAGTTATAGTATAACCTTCATTCAAGGTTATACTATAAAAATGTTAGCATGACTCATGAATCATGAATATTCATTTGACACAGATACATACATACCAAGCTTTGTTTTCATATAAGTTACTGCCGAGGCAGACATTTCTCATTATAAAAGATCGTCTGTGGTTGAAATCTGTTGCAGGCTTATCAAAGCACCCTCTGCTTTCACAAAACAGAGGGCATTTGATCGAAAATGTCACATGGGTATCACCATCAGCTTTGCACTCTGAGATACATACCCAGGATCTGTTCTTCCTGAAGCTAATTGAGTCTGTCTCCCTCAGATATATTCTCCACATCATAGTCACGTCTGATCAGTGTGCTCTCTTGTCATGAAAGGAACTCAATGGTGTCCCAAAACCCTGGGGATAAAGCATACAACTATTAACAGGGTAGAGGCAATCGGGGTTTTCTGCCTTCTTCCTCTGCCCTGTGATCTCTGCCTCAGCAATATTGACACAGTTTCCAGAATGAATTATCTGTAATCTTTGCTGCAACAACTATGCACATTCTATCCTTTGCTCAAACTTTCGCCTTTTTGCCACATGGCTCATCTTCCCTAGATCCCCACTGAGTCAGCTCAACCCCTCCCCTCTAGGAGTCCATATACCTCAACTGACTGATCTAAGGATCTGTCACTGGCAGTCACCACCCTAGCTTTTTCTCAAGAGCTTGATCTTGTAACTATCCAAGTGAGCTTGGCATACTGTATTTTACTGATTTTTTACTTTTTTGACTCTTCTATAAGTTTTCTTGTAAATTTGCTGAATGTAAAAATTATATATTATTAACTACTTTCTCTAGAAAAATACTTGTTAATGAATAGATGTATAACAAATGGCTAAATGAATGTGCAAAAATAAATGGGATTAGTTGTGAGACCTTAGATATGCTTATTAATGTAAATGACAAATTAGAATCTTGTTTCAAGGCTAGGAACTATGCGGTATTAACAAAAGAGTAAAAGCAAAACATACAATCCTTTCATGCTTCTTTACAAAAACCACCATCTCTTTCTTCTGGGTAGAAATTTTAAAATTTATTATCATTTGAAATCCTTTCAGGAAAAAAGTAAATAGTAATTCTCAAACCTTCTCTTCATATCTTAGAAAACAGAATGAACCTTCATTTCCGGTCTGCTGCTTTCTCCCCATCTAGATCATGCACCTCTCATATCTTGAGCGTTTCACTGACTGCTGTGGTTGTCTAACGCTGCATAACAAACAGCCTGAAATTTTGTGGTACAAAAAGTCATGATCATTTAATGTTCTTGTTGCTCATGGTACAGGAAGTTGGCATAATTCATCTAGGTAGTTATCACTCAGCACCTCATGAGGCTTGGTCAGACAGTGGGGCTGGCGTTATTCTGGCAGCATCCTTATTTACATGTCTGGAGATAGGTGATGACTGTCAGCTAGTACTTTAGTGGAACTTTTCATCCAACACTTCTACCAATGATCTCTTCATATGGCTTAGGCTTCCTGACATTGTAGACATGGGGTTGCAAGTATGAACCCAGAGACCATCAGAAGTGGCATGGCTGTTGATCACAGGGACTTGGAATGAGGACTCTCATTTCCCCTGAATTTTACTTTTAACAAGGTATATAAGGGCTACTCATAGACAAATGAAAAAGAACTAGACTCTGTACCTCTTCTAAGATGGAAGATGTGAAAATTGAGTGTGGGAATGTTTTAAAATCACCAAATTTACCTGCCATCAAACTTCGTCCACTCTTCTTCATTGCTCATTGATTTGTTCTTTCTTCACCCACTTTCTCATTTAAACAAGCTTCCTTAGTAGAGAGATGCCCACTGTCAATGGTCCTTGGTACATGTAGTTGAATTTCTGTCTGTGAGATAAGCATGTGTGACCATGAACTTTTATAACTGTGTCTCCATGTAGATGTGGGCACATTTGAGCAGACTCTGAGTGCATGGTAATAACTGTGCAGTCTCCTAGGCAGAAGATGCAGGTATTCCCTTTATTAATAATTCAAAATAATTTTATTGGGTTTTAAATTACTTTTTCTGAATCATAACTACTTGACAGATTTTTAATGGCTCAGCTGAGATGGTGAAATGTTTTAAACTAGATAAATGTGATGGTTCCACATGACAGGGTATATAATTAATATAATAGAATTATATACTTAAAATAATTAAAATGACACAGCATTAATATATTCATATGTATATACAAATACTAAAATTTCTAAAACTAGGAAATGCTATATACCCAACACCATTGATTTGTATGCTTGGAATTGGTCAATTCTACAGTTTGAGTACCAAATCTCAACACAATCTTTTAAGAATGTTCAGAGTACAGATCAATTATTCTTGATAAAGACTTGAACTAATATCTTATGCAACATTGAAAATACAAGCTACATACTGTGAAGCCAGTGGGTTCAGAACAATGATCTATAAACTGATTCTTTCACACCCAATTTATTGTTCAATAATTAAAAATATTTGTATTATCTTTCAGTCTCCAGAGACTGGAGTTTGCCGGTTAGTTATCAGAAGCTCCTTTCATCTAAAGAATGGCTTCTCTATGGAGTTGTTCACTCAAAAGCATTATAATGTCTACAGTCAAATAATTGTCGTATCCCTAATCTCAAAGACCAGATACTTCAGTCAAGCAGTGAATACTTTAGCTTACAACTTTCAAATTATTTTCAATTCTTCATGTACAATTCTCCTTTCTTTTATTTATAACAACTTCCAATTATTAAAGTCATTGTCTCCCCTGTTAAAATATGCATATTCAAAAATATATGTGAATAAAATGCAAAAATATAAAAACACGTAGATGTGAAATTTCTAGTTATGGTTTGTTTATAATTAAAATAGGCTCAAACAATTAAAAATAATTAAGCTGATAACCCTCAGTAAAACTCAGCAGCTGTCTAGATTTGCAGGTAGTCTGGTTGAGTCCAGACTGTGAAATCCCAATTAGAATTCTGCTCTAATTCCATAGTAGGCACCAGTTTGACATCTCCATGTACAATGAGTTGTGTAGGAGTTAACTTCCACAATGGGGACTTGTTGTCATTTTGTAGAGAGCAACCTACAGCTTTGACGACAGTTTGTTGGGGATTCCCATAGGGTCCCTTTGGGAAAGCAATCAACTGAATGTAACTCAAACCCTGTATTGAGGACTTGTTCATTGATAATATGTGAGCAGTTGGCTCTCCTTCTCTCACATTATTTCATGATTTCATATATATATATATATATTTAGGAGGCTTATGATGTATTAAGTTTTAATAAAACCCCTCAAATATCACTGAAGTTTAGTTGTCTCTCCCCATATTTCCTCCCACTACCTCCTCCCTAATCTAATTCCCACCTGATCCTCCCATTCCAAAATCCTCCCCATTTATCCATAAATATCTACTCTATTATTCTTTACTAATGAGAACTAACTGTTGCCTCTAGTCCTTTACTCTGTATCTACCCACTGCAGTTTTATGGGTTGTAGCTTGGATATCAGTTACTTAACAGTTAATATCCACATATAAGTGAAGACATAACACATCTGTCTTTCTGAGACTGATATCTCAATTATGATGATTTTTTTCTAGTTTTATTCAATTGCCTTCAAAGTTAATACCTTTTAAAAATATTTTAATAATAATCCATTGTTTAAAGATACTACATTTTCCTTATCCATTATTCTGTTGAGGGTATTCTGGGTTTTCTCCAATTACTGGCTACTCCAAACAAAACAAGAATAAACATAGTTGAGCCAGTGACTCTGTGGCAAGATGAAGCATCTTCTAGGACTATGCCCAAGAGTGGTACAGCTGGATCTTGAGGTAGACCCATTCCCATGTTCATGGGGATCTACCATATTGATTCCATAGTGACTGTAATGAAATTACAACCCACCACCAATGTATGAGAGTGACTCTTACTCAACATCCTCATCATCAGTTACTTGGTTTGTTGATCTTAGCAGTTCTGACAGGTGGAAGGTAAAATCACAAAGTAGTTTTGATCGGAACTTCCTGACAACAAGGAATATTGAGCATTTCTTTAAATATTTTTAGGCATTCAAGTTTCCTCTAATGAGAACTATTTGTTTAGATTTGTACCCCATTTTAAAATTCAGTTATTTCTTTTCTTAATATCTAATTTTATAAGTTACTTAAATATTTTGGATAGTAGCCTTCTATTAGATGTGTAGTTGGTGAAAATCTTTTCCCATCCTGTAGGCTACTGATTTGCTCAAATGATGATGTCCTTTTGCTGTGCAGAAGCTCAACAGTTTCATGGGGTCCCATTTGTTAATTATTTATCTTAGTGCCTCTGCTAATGATGTTCTATTCAGAAAGTCTTTTCTTGTGCTAGTGAGTTCAAAGCTCTTCCTCATTTTCTCTTCTATCATGTTCAGCTTATCTGGCTTTATGTTGAGGTCTGTGATCTATTTAGAGTTGAGTTTTGTGCAAGGTAATCAGTATGAATCTATTCAGATTCTTATACATGCAGCCATCCAGATTGTGACCAGCAGCATCTGCTGAAGATGTTGTCTTTTTTTTTCAGTTTGTATTTCTGGTTTTTTTAATATAAAAATTTGGGTACCCAAATATGTGTAGAATTTCTCAGGGCCTTCAGTTAGATTCTATTTTGTTCATATGCCATGCTGGTTTTATTGTTATAGCTTTATAGTACAACTTGAAATTGGAGATGGCAATACCTCCATCAGTTTTCTTATTATTCAGGATTGCTTTAAATATCCTACTTTTTGTTTGTCTCTTTCCAAATAAAGCTAAAAATTGATCTGTTAAGATATGTGAAGAATTGTTTTGGAATTTTGCTCATGATTGCATTGAATCTGTAGATTACTTTTGGTAATATGGTCATTTTTACTACATTAATCCTATTGATTCATGAACTTGGGAGATCTTTCCATCTTCTGATATCTTCTTCATTTTTTTCTTCAATGATTCAAAATTTTTATCATACAAGTCATTCACTTTCTTGGTTTCAGATGCCCCAATATATTTTATATTATTTGAGGCTATTGTAAAATGTGTTGTCTTACCTGATTTCTTTCTCAGACCATTTGTCATTTTTATATAGGAGGACTACTGATTTTTGTGAGTTATGTTGAATCTAGTTATTATACTGAATTTATTTATTTATGAATTGTAGAAATTTCTGATTCAATTTATAGGGTCACTGACATATTCTATCATATCATCTGCACATAAAGATATTTCTACTCTCAGATATATCAGACCTTCTATAAACAGTTAATGTCAAAACTCCTCTATTATTCCACAAAATAGAAACAGAAGGGGTATTATCAAGTACATTTTACAAGGACACAGTTACCCAGATACTTAAACCACATAGAACCTATTTAAAAAAGAGAGAATTACACACCAATTTCCAAGAGATTTATTTCCAATTTGTTTTTAATAATTTATTATTATTATTATTATTATTATTATTATTATTGTTGTTGTTGTTGTT
>LOJH01021457.1:0-20305 GCA_001685095.1 Ellobius talpinus | reverse complement strand
GAGAGAGAGAGAGAGAGAGAGAGAGAAAATAGTCTGGCAACTTTGAAAAGAAAACATGCAGGTCTCCCAGAGCTGGTGAAGATTACAGTCCTGGGGATTCATTCAGAGAGCTGGATGGACATGCTTGATCTCCCAAATCCAGATGTTTATATCAGCTTCATGTGCAAAACTAAAACCTGTAAAGAGACTAGACGTCCTTCTGTGGATGACTGGTTAGATCAGGGAGCATCTGAACCAGGGACTACGGAACATGGCTCAGCCACAAGAAGGAAGCTGCACTGAGCACCCTCCACCACTGAGGGACCTCCGTAGAATTCCTTTAGTAAGAAGCCAGCCCCCAAAGGGCCTGCACTGTAGGGCCCCAGCTCACAGAGAATCATTCCAGCTGTACAGTGCAACAGTAGAGACAGAGGTAGGGTCCTCAGAGCTGAAGGCGTGGGGAGGGGCAGGAGGGGCTATGAAGGGCAGCTCAAGGTGCCATGGGTGTCCTGTATCCACTGTTCACTGTTTCCATGCCAGGTATTTGTTGTGGTATTGAGCTGATGTTTGGAAGGCTGTTGGGGGATCTCTCTCTCTCTCTCTCTCTCTCTCTCTCTCTCTCTCTCTCCATACAATGGTGTATCACTCTGTTATTATCTAAGAAAAACATGGAAGGCCCCACCCTCTGCCAGCAGTTCCACCCTGAAGTGCCACCCGGGAAGCACTTGTCCTATACAGACCAGGGCGACTTTTCTTTCTGATAGCCATGGCCTCCACTTGCTTGCAGTAAACAGTGGTTCCAGCTGTGTAGGTTTTTGGCTTGAGCAGATGTCAAGAAGGTTAACTCAAGTCCAGTGACCCTGATATTTGCCTTTGAAAATATATCTTCCAAGTTAATGCTTGATTAAATAAAATTCTAAGATTAAGTTGAATGTTTAAACATTTAAGCAGAATATAAGAAGGCAAAGAAAGGGCAGAGAGCATGGAGAGTTTCCAAAGCTAGGCTTTGGAAAAACCTAGAGTCTTGCATCCAGCTTCCAAGTAGAATCAGGTAGAAAGACGGCAATGTGGCCCAGTCTACTGATGGGCAGGTGACTGGGTGCAGTGCCCAGCTGCATGCCAGCTGGATGGACAGATGGTGCTGGGTGACCAGGTTCAATGCCTAGCTGCACTTCTGCTAGGCAGGTTCTGGGTGACTGGGTACAGTGCCCAGATGCACTCCTGCTGGGCGGGTGGTTCCAGGTGGCTGGGTGCAGTGCCCAGCTGCACTCCTGCTGTAGGTGCCCAGTGGATGTCCTGTGTAACTGTATCTGTGGCTGTGCTGCCCTGTGCCACTGTTTCTGGAGACTCTATGTGATCCTGAGCACATTCTGTCTCCTCTGCTGCTGACCCCTTCCACTTAGGGGGAAAGAGAAGAAGTTTCACATTAGATGAAATGCACAGGCCACGCACACCAGGCCTCCACTGCCTTTTAGGCTCTGAGTAACTTCTCCTTGCCTTTTGTGGTTGTGTGTGTGTGTGTGTGTGCATGCATGTGTGTGTTGTTTTGGGGAGACGTATTTGATGGAATCAAAAACAAGCTATGAGATAAAATGTGTTCTACTGTTGCACTTCCAAACAGAGCCTGTTGCCTAGCTGTGTGTTTTCCAGAACTTACTGCAGTGGCGGAGTGATGTGATGTGTCTCACTGTGTCACTGTAACCAGAATGGAGCTAAGCCCTCAGGCTGGGCTGCTGGAATGCGACCTGTGTCTCTTCTTCGGTTGCCTGCGTTTGGCCTCATCTTCTCCCCTCCAAACGCCACCAGTAAATTCTATCGATTTGCTTTTGTGAGGAGCACAGCCTTAGCAGGTCATAGATGCAGGCTCACAGAACCTGCTAGAAGGGCTTTGCTCTGTCCTCTCCTAGGGGAGTGTATTTGCTTTAGGAGGTAAACCACCATCTTGCCTCTTTTAACCCCAGCCTTATTTTGGACTCAGCATTACTTTTGTGAATTTGAAAGGATGTTTCCTGGTGACTTTCTGTCAGAATCTGGGGGAGGATCAATAGTCTGACCACTGAAGTCCAGAAAGGTCATACCCTGGGCATCCACAGCCTCCAGGGTTTATGACAGAGGTAGATGGGTCACCACTCACTCAGGGAGCTCACCACAGGGGAGAACAGTTCCTTGTTGGCCTTGTCATCAAGTGTCCTGACTGGACACTGGTATAGGCTCTCCCCTCAGTAAAACTGAGGATCTGCCCCGAACTGGGAGCCCATGAAAGGTGGGGAAAGTCACAGAAAGAGGTGCCCGAGTGACCTCAGAAACAAAAGTCAATGGCTGGAAAGAGAGGGAAGACTCACTCCTGTAGACTGGCCATCCAGTTAGATTAACCATCCAGTAGACTAGCCACCCAGTAGACTGGCCATCCAGTTAGATTAACCATCCAGTATACTGGCCACCCAGCAGACTGGCCACCCAGTAGACTGGCCATCCAGTTAGACTAACCATCCAGTAGACTGGCCACCCAGTAGACTGGCCATCCAGTTAGACTAACCATCCAGTTAGACTAACCACCCAGTAGACTGGCCATCCAGTAGACTGGCCATCCAGTTAGACTAGACACCCAGTAGACTAGACACCCAGTAGACTGGCCATCCCGGAGCCTTGGCCCTGCTGGTTTCCAGCTTCCCTGGGGCAGCAGCTGCCCCCACTTCTGAACCACAGATGTGCAGCTCAGGGCCTTCCCCCCATTTCTGTATCACAGACGCGTCACTCAGGGCCTTCCTGTCAGAAAAACCAGATCTGGAGCCTTCCAGACTGTCAGACCCACACTCGGCCTCCTGCCTGCAGCTTCCCCTGGGGGGCTGGGACAACAGGCAGAATGGCAAGAGGAACAGGTACTGCGACTTGAATCATGCTTCCACTCCAGGTCCTGAGTGTGTGTGTGTAAGTTCCCAGGCTTCTGTGCACCAGGTTTCCCCGTAAGTACTAGGTCTGCCATGAGGCCAGCCCTGCTTGGAGTGAGATCACCTGCCAGTTTTGCCTTGATCTGAGCTGAGTTGGTACCACAGGCTCAACATTTTGGATTTTTGATACATCTGTCCCATCACCAGGGAGAATGGACACACAGGGCTGGGCTCTTGTCTACCTGGAAATGCCTTCCTCACGGTGACAGCAGGATGCACAGAGCCTCCCTTTGGGAGGGACGATGTTCTCCTCGGGCTCCTTCTGTCCCCTTCGGGTGCTGCAGCTTGTCACCTGGAGCTGCAAACAGCAGGCAATCCTGCTTGCTGCTTTACACAAGGAGGAGAGCTAGCCTGAATGTCCAGAGCTGGTTGTATTGTACCATCCACAGGAGCCCGTCTGGAGAGCCATCAGGTTACTGTGAGAACTGCTTCCCTAGGCTGCTCCAGAGCCATGGAGACTCATTGTCATCAGGGTAAGTCAGCTATGGTACCATGCAGGATCTTATGCTGTGTACTGTTGGGCCTCTGTTCGCCTGGCCTGTGACAGATACCGCACAGGGCTTGATGACCCCTCCCACCCCCAAGGTAGTCCAGGAGACTCAGAGAGTGTGAGTAAATGAAGGTGGGCTGGAAAGAGGAAAAGTATGTGTCTGGGGGTGGGGGGTGCAGAATGTGGCCTTCCTCACGGGTAGACTTTGTCCATTCACTCAGCGCTGTCTCCATATGTCATATATGACAGTCAGAGCTAATGCGTGTTGGAGAACCGAATTGGTAAGAGCAGAGCCATGACTCCTAAGCCTCAGCCGTGTCCTGCTAGACAGGAGCTGAGGGTCCCACGTAGCCCTGTAGAATGTGGCCGGGAGGTCAGAACCAGAAAAGCAGTCCACAAATGGTGTTTCTGTGGCCATGTACTGTGTGACATTGGCTGGCACTGACTGGATACACATGCTGTTCTGGTGGATCTTTTATGGTTTGGAGCTGAGTTCCCAAAGATGTGTATGTTGGAGGCTCGGTCCCAGTGCAGCGCTGTCCAGGTGTGTCTTAGCCAAGTGACTGGATCATGAAGGCTCTGGCCTTGTCCCTGCCTTACTCCTTGGATGGCGTCAGGTTCTGACAGGGTGCAGGAAGTGACAGAAACTTAAGTGTGGGATCTGGTTGAAGGGGGTGGGTTCTTGGGGGCTGTATCTTGATTCCTGGCTACTGCAAGGTGATGTTTGGCCAGCTAAGTAAAGGATCTAAGTGACTATGGCTTGAACCCTCTGAAATTGTGAACCCAGACAAACCTTTCCTCCCTTAAACTACTTTGCACAGGGGTTTCGTCACAGAAACAAATTACTCACTTGATTCTGATTTCTTTAGTCCTCAAAAGAGCCCGATGAGGCAGGTATTTCGTGACCCCCTTTACACAGGGTAGGCGCTGAGGCAGAGGGAGGCTCTTTAAGGTTTTTCTTCCCAAAAAGAGGCTGAACTGGGATGCAAACTCAGACTCAGCCACCGCTGAGTAAGGAAGTCTCTAGAGCAGTGGTTCTCAACCTAGGGGGTCACAACACCTCTAGGGGTCATATGGTCCTTTCCCAGAGGTCCCAGATCAGATACCCTGCATATCAGATATTTACATTCCAATTCCTAACAGTAGCAACACTTTAGCAACGAAAATAATTTTATGGTTGGAGACCACCACAACATGAGGAACCGCATTAAAATGTCACAGCATTAGGAAGGCTGGGAAACACTGGTCTTCCCAAGAGAACAGCTCAGAGCTGTTGGCATCACGTGTGGAGGTCAGGAGACAACTTTGTGAGTCAGGTCTCTCCTTCCACCAGGTGGCTCTCATCCCAGGGACAGAACTTGGATTGTCAGGCTTAGCAGAAGAACCCCTAAATGCGAGCCATCTTGCTGGTGCGAATAACTCCTTTTAAAGATGTCAGTCGTTGGTCTGCTATTGCACCACTGTACACGCTTAGAACGTTCATGGCCAACACCACACAGCATCGTGGGGCCTTGGGGCCCTGTGGCCATAAGCAGGTGGTATCTGGAGAGGTGATTCTGAAGGGGAGTGAGTAGCTCCCTGCAGGGGTGCTGGCTCTGGCCTGCTGGGAGGTGTGGCCTGAGAAATACCTGCCTGCATTTTATCTGGGTGTTGTCTCCTCTTCTACTGGCCTCCAGGCTGTGGCTTCTGGAGACAGGTGGATATACAAGGGACGCTGTACCCAGCTGGGTCTGGCTTCTGTAGCTCCAGTGGCATGCACATCCTATCAAGTCTAGGAAGCTGCAGCTGCATCTAAAGCCTCACCTTCTTTTTTTCAGACCAAGGATATAGATCAGTTAAAATAAGTCATACTGGGCATGCTCCCTATAATGTCGCCTTTGTCTGCTGCAGTGTGGAATATGACACCACCCCACTTGACACCTCAGGAGTGGGAGATCTTTGTGCTTACAGCCCGAGTGATTCTTGCTGTGTGGGCCCACTTGCACTCTGCCCCATGGGAAGTAACTGAGAGAGACATCTCCCCACACCCCTGCTGGACAGGGCCTCAGATGCCTGTGCCCGAGGCCCCTCTGCAGGTCACCCTCCCAGCACCTCATCCAGACATGCCCTGGAGAGTTCTTTCTAATCATAGAGATGGAAGTGCCCTGGCCCTTGCTTGCAGCTCAGACAGGAAGCTAAAGAACAATAAGTATTTCACGATCTGGCTTGGTATTTGTGCTATGGGGGAGTGGAAGCCAGATGCCTGCACCGTGGGATCCCAGGGGAGCAGAGCAATTTGGTGCTAGCTTCATCAGCTTGTTTTCAGACTGGACAGATGTGGCAGGGTCACTTCAAGTCATTTTTGCCCACGGAGTGGAATACACCACATGGGTTATTGTACCACACATCTTTTAATCAGGAATGTTGCCCTGCCTGCAGGTGTGTGGTTTTCTTACCAATGTAGCAACCACCAAGAATTCTATGATTCTGACTGTCAGTCACACACATTCACACAGGCGAATGCTTGGAGAAACTCAGAGTGGATTAGTCTCTTCCGATTACTTAGTTTTTTTTATCTTATACTCAGCAAGCCTTATTTGACATTAACTTCACATGTTCATAAAGGATAAACATAAATGAGATGACTGTTAGGCTTTCCTCAAATTCCTTCCCACCCACTCACCACCCATGGCCTCTAAATCCCTCCAATATGGATGTCTGTGAGCCATGTCCACCATCTTCCTGAAATCTCACCTCCTCAGCATTTTTCTCTTGGTGTGATATCGCTTGCCAGCCAATAAAGACCTGTATCTGTGTGGCCTCCGCCCAGGCCTGTACCAGCCAGCATTTTTTCCAGAGACTGGGAGGAGATGCCTGCGCAGGAGCCCTGCATCTATCTGCTTGTTTTCTTGTGTTGACTTGTGCACTTTGGCACCCAGAAAGTCAGGAAACTGAGGTAGGGATTCTGTGTGGCACTTGGAGGCAGAAGTCCCTCTCTCTCTTGGGGACTCCAGCCTTTTTCTCTGACCTTCAAGGGGCTTGGTTAGGACCACCACACCCTGGGAAAGTCATCTGCTTTCTTCCAAACTCTTGAGCCCGCAAGTGCTCTCAGCCACACTACAGGCTGTCTGTGCAGTGCCCTAGCCAGGACCTCCATGGCCCCTCCATAGTCTACTCAGGCTCACACACCAGCTCACTCCGTGACCCCCTGCTTTTCTCTCCTATACTCCTAGTCTGAGCTGCATTGATCGTCTGCACCCCACATCTCACCACCTCTGGGAAGAAGCTCATGCGATAACACTCCCATTTTGAACCCCATGCCTTCCTGTGGGAACATTCCTCTTTCCACTCTCTGGTCCCGAGACTGCCTAGAGGTCTATTGAGACCTCCTTTCTGCAAGGTCTTGATGGACCCCATGGGAGCTGTGGACACTGGGCCTGCTCTATAGCCCATTCATGAGACAGTTAGCTCCAGTGGCACAGGTTCATTGTGCCCATGCACGCACCTCCCTGTCAGGGCTTACGGTTCAGATCAGTGCAAAGATCTTTATGAAGTCGGTCCAAAACAGGCAGAAGCTCCGTTTCATGGGTTCTGTGTTGGGATTGCTACTCATGTATTTTCTCTCCTGCATGGACAGTGCTTGAACCGTCCAGCTCACATTCCCTCCTTCCATGTGGCTTCCCCTGCCCCCTGTGCCTGGGAAGTCAGTGCATCAGTTAAATATATACACTACCATCTGGATCCCTCATCAGAGTTTCTTGGGTATGGTGTGACATCAGCACGTCCTTTGTTAAGACAGCACAGTTCTCCCCACTCTCCTGGCACCACCTCAAGTGCCTGGGGGCTTCCTCTCCCCTGGGCTGTCCCTTCTTGAGAACAGAGTGTCCTTTGTTCTGCAGTGAGGTGAGCAAGTCATCCTGGCTGGGCAGGAGGGATGGTTGTTTTCCAAGGCGCGCATCCAGAACAACAGAATACGCGGAAGCTGGCCATTGTTCCATGGCTCCTCGCTGTTACAAGGCCTCTTCAGCCTTGGGCCGGTTTATCTTCTTGGTTCTGTTTTCCCACCATTAAGTGGATATTCCATCTCCTTCTTGGACAAAGGCGAAATATCTGTTGGTAGGTCCTGCCAACTGTTCCTCATAGCCGGTAGCCACTCACTCATACAATGTTCCACACTTAGCCAAGGCCTGTATTACTTGTCAGAGCACGGAGCTATGGCCCAGCCCTCCTACTCCCTGGTGAGTACTGGAAGCCAGCTCTGGGATATTAGATGCGACACACAGGCTTCTGTCCTTTGTCCGGCATGAGTGCACTCTGGATGACCGTGTGGTTTTATTTGGGGAGTCCTTCAAATGCCTTGGCTCTCTTGTGGGTGTAGGGAGAACCACTTCCTGATCTAGGACTAGCGCTAAAAGCCCTGAGCCTTCCTTAAAGGTGCCTTTTGTAACCCTGCTAAGGGCCCTCTTAATCCTGTGTCCTACCTCCCTTCCTCCATTACGCCATTCTGTTAGATTTTTTGGGCCTTGGGTGGTCCAGTTCTCCTGGGGAGAGGGGGACAGCTGATTGCTTCTACAGGACAGTCTTCAGTGTCTGCCTCCATGGTGGTGCCATCTCCTCCCACTGTTCCAACAAAGCATGGTGACACAGCAGCCACAAAAATGCAAGCTTGCCACCTGGCCACTGGTGGCTCCAGAAGTCCCAAGCCCAGAGGTGGGCAGGGTTAGTCCCTTATGGGGGGCTCAGGAAACCCAGCCCTACTTTGTCCAGCTTTTCTTTTGACTTGGAACCCCACTGTTGACCTCCACCATGTCCTCCTGTCCCCCCAATGACAGAGACGTTGGCCTCTAGATAATCCACAGCAGTCTCCCACTGAGAGACCCCTGACTGAATCCCACCTGTGGCAGCTCATGAGGTCTAAGTGGACACCTCCAGGCCTTCATCACTAGTCCTACTGGTCCCCCATCAACCAAAGGTCTTACCACAGCTGTTACTGGCCAGCCTGTTGATCCCCAGTACAGGGGACCCCATGGACTGCAAGGCTTGGGCTGCAGAGATGGGGACAGTGTGTGGACTTCAAGGACACGAAAGTCCTCTTCACCCCTATCGTTCCCTACCCTGGAGCATCTGGACCCAGTGTCCCTGCTGGTCCCTTTCTGAAGGCACATGAGACCTGTTAGCCGGTGCACAAAAAGCAGAGCCTTAAATAACAGACACAGAATAAAGTAGGAAGTCCATCTAGACTCCTGCTGGACTGAGCTAGATGCACAGCACCGGTTCTAAAGCACATGGTAACCTGGCATCCACTGCTCTGTGCTGGAACAAGTGCCTGGTCTCCCCAGGACAAACTCTCTGGCTGGCATCAGGCTGGCAGGAAGAGCCACTTGAGGCTGGGGTAGGTACCCTGCCCTCTTGAACACGAGGGACCACTCACTCCTTCTCAGAGCACACAGTACCCAGGGCACTATTGAGTGTGACTGGCCCTGGCTTCTCCTCCAGCTGTCCTGGTTCACACAAGGGGTCCAACATTGTTCTCGCCTGCTCCCCTCTTTGGCGATCCCACAGGCTGGGGCTGAGCTAGAGGCCCCCCTTTCCTGTGGCAGCACCCCATCTCATTCCTGCATACTGTGCTGCTTGTCTCTAGTTTTGAGTGCTAAATCTTGTGATGCAATCTTATCCAATCCAGTTGAGGTCACAGATGACCTGGTAGGTGACCTTGTGACAGTCATTAAGAACAATAACCATTGCATTGTAGTCTTGCTTCATGGAATTCATGCCAGGACTGGAGCAAGGACACTCACCTTCCTCTCAGGATTCAAGAGAACTTGGCCCACTCCACGTCACTGCTCAGGGAATTGGGCTGTTTGCAGAATTCCATAACAGATTCTTTTGTTGTTGTTGTTGCTGTTTTTGGGGACAGGGTTTCTTTCTCTAGACCAGGCTGGCCTCGAACTCACAAAGATCCACCTGCCTCCCAAGTGCTGAGATTTAAAGGCCATCACCACAGACCGGCATCCATAATGGATTCTTAAAAAACATGTGTTTCTAGTCCAGCCAGGCAGGTAAGGAGAGCATCCGTACCTCCTTGCTGTCAGGTAAGCCAGTGTCTCTGCCCCACATTCCCGTGATGCTGAGGCACTGAGCTTCTAGTCTTCGTTGCTAGCTTCCGTGGGGGCTGGGATAGAATGTGTTACGGTTCCACAGTTTACCTGCTATTTGAGATCATGAATATGCCTTCAATTTAGTTCATAAAGCTCCAGCCTGTTCATTTCAAAACTTCAGACCCCCACAGCTTGCCCTAGCATAGGCTCAGAAGCAAGAGGGACAGGGTCGAAACAAAAGTCCATGTTCCTTTTCTCCTCCCAGCTTTTCTGTAGTGCAGCATCTCCACATGCCCACAAACTCACAGAAAAGCAGGTACACAATCCCCCCTTGATGCATTCATAGGCACACAAATACACATATGCACAAGCATGTGAATTTTTCATCTAGTAGGTGGTGGTGTCTCTCTGAAGGTCTGCATAGTCTGCCCAGTGCAGGCATCTGTAGGGTCCCTAAATCAGAGTCACCTCTGTGAGGGGCTTGGATGGGTGACTGCATTGCAGTTCCCAGACCTGACATCCAGCCAGCTCAGCAGTTAAGCTTGACACATGAACAGATACCCTGCCCAGAGCTGGCCACGCCTTCCTACTGGTTTGTGGGCTGGTGCGTGTCCACGTGAGCAGAAAGCAGACTTCTTCACTGGAGGCTTGCGTTCTGTCACACTTAGGCAGAGAGAAGGAAAGAGACCAGACCCTGGGTCACTGTTTCTTCTTTTCCCCAGGAATCTCATGCTGGGAAAAGGAAAGACACCAGCCAGAGGGAGTAATTGTCTCCAAAAGAAATTCACAGCATGTCAGACCTTTACAGGATGTGCCTGAAGCCCAGACAACAATGAGTCAGTGGTGGTCAGGAGACCATACCTGCGCTGGACTACTTAATCATGCATGTCCATTGCTTTCTATTTAAACCTTACACTCATTTCAGGATCCCAAAGATGCACATAAGTAATATTCCAGAAACTTTAATAATAGCCACAACCTTGATCTGTAACTAGTGGGTGTGGGGGTACTTGTATATGTATCCGTGTGTGTGTGTGTGTGTGTGTGTGTGTGTGTGTGTGTGTGTGTGTGTGNNNNTGTGTGTGTGTGTGTGTGTGTGTGTGTGTGTGTGTGTGTGTGTGTGTAGTCTAGCTAGCCAATGGGAGCTCCAGGGATCTGCCTGTCTCTGCTCTAGCTGGTGATGACTCTGTGATGTTCCTGGGTTCATTTGGGGAGTTCTTACAGGGCAGGAATACTTGTGTGCTTCTATGCCCCAGCCCTGCCCCTCCCACAGCTCCACCTCAGAAGGGGTGGCTCCTTCAGGCCTGCCCTACTCCATCCAGGTCTGCTCTCCTCCCTCCCCTGTGGCTGAGCTTCCGACGGTTGCTAGGGAAAGGCTGGTATCCAGGTGTAGCCTTACAGCATCAGCCTCCCTCCTGGGGCCTGGCCCGGGGTTGAGCTGCTCCCATGGGCCCCTTTGTCCTACAAGCCAGGCAGTGAGAAGGAAAGAGACCAGACCCTGGGTCACTGATTCTTGGAGCTGCTGGGGATGGGGCTTACCCTGTGACCTGGGCAACTGCTGGAGCTGCCAGAGACTGTTCCAACCCAGATTCCTTGGCGAGGTCCTAGGAACAAATACTTGGTCAGAATCTGGATCCTGCCCCAGCGGGGGGCACAGATGTGTGTTCTTCCAGAGAGGTTTTAGAGCAAAAGCCAGGGCTTGAGGCTCTGGGGTTAAGAGCACTGGCTGCTCTCCCAGACAACCTGGGTTTGATTTCCAGAACCCACATGACAGCATACAACCCTCTTTATTTCTAGTCCTAGGGGACCTGACACCCTCTTCTGGCCTCTGTGGGCATCAGGCACAGACATGGTGAACAGACTTACAGACCAAACACCCATACCCATAAAATACAGACTGTTAAAAAAAAGGGGGGGGTCAGGCTCTTGTATCCCAACAAGCTAGGCTCAGCCACACATCTCAAAATGCCAATTAATGAGCTGTGGCCATATTGGGAAGAGAACAGATAAGGGGGCTAGTGACGCTATATCTGTCTTTGGGGTACTGGGCGTGAGCTTTGGGTTTAAACAGTAAGGGTTGGATGGGGACAAGAGGCATTCATGACTAAGTATTCCTGATCTTGCAGTCTGGTGAGTGCTTGGGTTCAAAAGGTGGTCTTCAGAAGTCCTTCGTGTTTGAGGGGACAGAGGTTCTCTACTGATGGCCGCTGCTGCTGTTGTGTCCTGACCACATTCCACGTTGGACACTGGGTCTGACCTGTGAGCTGATGCTATTCTGAATTCAAGTTACAGAATTACTTTTTCATAGATGTAACAAACCACCAACCAGACCCTACAAAATCAATTTAAGGAGGGAAGGGCTTATATGAACTCATAGTTGGCGTATACAGTGCCTTACAGTGGGGAAGTCACCGGCAGGGACTGGAGGCAGCTGGTCACATTGCATCTGTCAGAAAGCAGGGAGAGATGGGTACTGTTACTGAAGGACTTTCTCCTTTTCATCAGTCCAGGACCCCAGCTCACAGAGTAGTGCTGCCCACAGTTAAGGTGGAACTTTCTACCTTAATTAGCCCAATCTAGAAACTCCCTCAGAGGTTTATTACCCAGAACCTGCCAAGTTCGTAATCAACATTAGCCATCATACAAGATGACTCAAGGGGAAAGGTTACGGACTTTAAGGTTGACCACTCACTTCTGTGCCTTCAGCCAAGGGAGGCAGAAGAGACAACATGGAGGTAGTGACGTCAGACTTTCATCCTGCCTCCACACGGTTACTCTGTGGCTCCACGCGAGTAGCCTGCTTTTTTCTTCTACATCCGTGTTCCACAAGGGTAGGTTCCTTACTGTGAAATGGAGTGATGGCCGTGCTGCATCTAGGTCACCAGGAGAATTGCAACAGCCCATACCACGGGTGAGAAGGAACTCGGACCACTGAGGCGCCCCACAAATGTGGACAGCATGGTGGACAGCAGGATGGAAAAGCTCCCTGGTAGGGCCGAGGTCAGGGTGGGCAAGGAGCCACCTTTTTCTTTGGCTCTGGATTTGAAGATGGAGCAGTGTTAACGGTGTTTCTCAGAGTGTGGACCAGATGGGCCTGTATGGGAGTGCACGAAACAAGCCAGATCCGGGTGATACCCCATGGGCCATGAGACCTTGGCGTTCTCCCCTGGGGAAGTCGAGGGCTCAGGAGCACACTTAGCAAGCCAGGCCTGCCTCTGCAGGACTGATAGATGAGGAAAATAGCCTGTAGGAAGGCAGGGCTACATTTTATCACTTGCCCTGGTGACCGGCCTTCTTCTCTGAGGCTGGAGACACCAGCTTGGCATGGGGGAGGGGTGAACAGCGAAGGTTCTGGGAGTTGAGGGGCACATGTTTGACTCCCCCCAGAGCGGCTGTTTTCAGATGACACAATATCCAAGCGGTAACTGGCCTGGCTCCTGGGACCAAGGGCACAGTGTGAGCTGCTTCAGCGCTGGATAGCCTAGGGTTTGCTTGTCTATGTAAGGAGTGGCTGCATCCACTTCATACCCCGGAATTCCTCTCTTTCATTGCTCCATGAGATTATCAAAAAACAAAGACACTGCTGGTATTCAGGGGGGCTGATTTCCAAAAGCAGCAATTTCTTACTGTCTAAACATTATAGCTATTTGTGGTTGTTACACGTTGATTTGGGGGCTTTATTATTTTACAAGTCTTTACTTTCCAGTTTCCCTGAGTTCTGAGAGCAAATACTGGGGTAGCTGACATTTTGTCTCCTTACCTTTTACTTCAGGGTTGAAGGTTGCCACACATGAGCCTAACATGTGCGCTGTTGAAATGGCATCCTGGTGCATACGTGTCTATTGCTGGATTGTTCAGCATTGGTGTGCACATGGATGTAGTTGGAGGCTGTAGTCTTGGGGCACCCACAGGTGTCACTGGAAACTGGTGTGGCTACAGATACATAGGTGTTGGCCACTGTGGTGCTGATGCACATATTTTTGGATCTTGGTGCACATGTGTGTTACTGCATGTATGTGTTGGTGCACATTTATGTTGTCGCACACCATGGTGCTGATACACATGTATCTATCATTGGATTCTGTGGTCCCAGTGTACACTTGTGTTACTGAAAACCACAGTGCTGGGGAACTCATCCTGTGGACATGAACTACGGTGGGAACCCCAGCTCTCATTATTGAGCTTCCCTGGCCCTGAATGGGGTGCCCATTTGTTCTAAAATACTCTTTCTCTTAAGGAAGCACGTTACCTGTCCTGCCAAACAACAAAATGACGGCCAGCAGCTATAGAGGTTGGCCCGCCACCACTCTGTGCGTTACAACAGTACCCCGTATACCATCAACACGGAATCTGTGTGGAGCTGGTGGTGTCAGATGCACAGTGTGGCCCTCTGCCAAACATGGCGAGGTTAGAGCCCTGCAACTGCAGCTGAGCTCCCTTCCTGCAGACCTGTGTCTTAGGACTGCCAACACCCTTGCGGGGAGAGTCAAGCCCTCCCCCAGCCACCCACCGACTCCCTCTTACCTGGGCATGAGGCCTCGTGGAGAGAGCGCTCTGAGCTGCTGTGGCCTCTGCACCTGCCCTACAGCGGCAGGAGGTAAAGGGGGCCTGGGGCAGGAAATAAAGGGAGCACTGGGCTCAGGCTCGTCAGCGTTCTCTGGGTGGTTTGGGATTGGATCCCTGCAGCAGCTATTTTCAGTCCCCAGGGCTCAAGCCCTAGGGCGCGCGGTGGGGGGGGTGAGGGCGGACCTGTGCGCCTGCAGAGCGGGGCTGCCAGATGCCCCCTTGATGCTTATTAGCCTCCCAGGTGCTCAGGTGGTGCACACGCATGACTCCCAGGTGCGGGGTGGTGACAAGCCCGGCGGACTCAGTGCTTCCGCTTCCGCCTAGCGCCCCNNNNCCCCCCATCAACGCAAAGCGCGCCCCCCTCTCTGTGGCACGGAGACCAATCCTGGGAAGCCAAGGAGAGAGCCACAGCCCCCTCCCCGCTCCAGCCGCGCCCCCTCCCCACCGTTCAGCCCCACCCGACAGCACCTCTGGTGCAGCCGAGGACGATCTTCTGGGGATCGGTTTTGTTGAATCCGAGGATGAGGTTTTGGCTGAGAAATGAAGAGATGGCCCTAGAAGAAATGGTGCAGAGATTAAACGCGGTTTCCAAGAACACTGGTAGGAGGAGCCGCTGGCCTTGATTATATATTCTTAAGCTTGACATCATTTGTCGAATTGTAGAGAACTGCATTTAATGGCTGTAGAATCCCCTTCATTCACTTTCTCCTAGCACTGGTAACAGGAAAGACAGATGTGGTGGGCATTTTCTGGTAACTGATAGGTTTGTGTGATTTTATTTTGCTTGATGACGTTCAGAGAATTACAGATCCGTGGCACTGGCTTTCTAGGAGATGAGGGTTTGTATGCAGAGCCATTTGCCTGTGGGGAGCCTGCAGTCTGCTTGGGAACCTCACCTCATCTGCCGCACTGGTCATGGACATATGATCCTGGAATGGCCCATGGGCCAAGCCCAGGCCCTTCAGACACTGGGATGGGGATGGGAGGCAATGGGAGCTCATTTATGGGAAAATCCCCACCTGCACTGTCCAACCTTAAGGCAAATGTTTGCAAATACAGTTTGTAAGAGGGGAGACTAGTGTAATTAGACATTCAGTTTCAGGATTAATTGATTGATGAAGTAAGCTGTGAGGCACGGCTTTGGGATCCTGTAGATTTCGGCCCCTCGGAGCTGGCAGCACGCATCTTGCTGCTGACTTCCATGCGTTGTGCTGAGGGTTCCTGCCATGCTGCAGAGCCAGGTACCACTGACCAGCTTTCCCTGAAATGGAGAGGAAATAGTGGTGTGCCATTGAAAGTAAGTCACTGGTTTTGCCATGTGTTATGTGATATGTGTCCTTATCTGGTTTTCTAAATAATACTTTCCTGAGGGATTAGGATTTCATTTGTTGTCTGGCTGGGTGTGGCACCCCCTCGGTGTATTGAATGACTAGATCAGTGTAAACATTAAGTGGGATAGTCTCCCCTACACTGCTGTAGACCTTCACCTTATAATGCTGGTTTTGCAATAGAAACTGCTGTTTGTTATAAATGGGTGAAAAGAAAAAAAGCGTTTATGCCATCTGTCCCCTTCCTCTTGGAGACACAGCCCGTTTTTTCTGGGTGTTGCTTGAACAAGGTCTGGATGAGTACGGAGCCCTGTGGAACTGCCTACATTCCTGGGGGGCTGAGAAAGGAGTGGGACTTGCTGCTCTTCCCACCTGTGTTTGGCTGGTGTGGGGGTCACAGTGGGAACTGCTCCACCAGTGACGTCATCCCTGGGTTTTAGATACTGAGGCTTCCTCTTGGACTCTGGAGGACACAACATGAGTATTTTAAGTTGTGATAAGGCTCCTGGAGGAGCAGCACCTGGACTGGATACTCTTTCTGTCACTGAATGTGCTTGTCCAGGCATCCTAGGATGTGTCCTAATGGCCACTATTGTCTCATCAGAAGCAGCAGCTTGCAGACCGTGCCCTCCGATGCTTCTGCAGTACTGAAGCTGCAGACTTTACCCAGACCCTAGACGTGGTTGGCAGGAGCTGTTATGAGCATTGCTCAGTGTTGTAGAGAATGGTGTCCCCACATCTGCACCCTCTGGCCTCTCATGAACACTGAACATGCTCAGCCCGATCTTTATTCCTGCTATTGCACCAGGGAGCTGAGCTACTAGGGTTAGAGGCTGTATTCCAGGTACTGGGGCCAAGAATTGTGCATGCCCAATGCAGGTGCTTGCTTCCACCCCTGCGGGGAAGTGATAGAGGTCTACTGGTCATTATCACCCAGGGTTTGCATCCTGAGCATGTCCTCCAGAGCCCCTTCTAACAAAAGGTAGCTCAAGGTCATAGGGTTGTTCATGCTCCAGGGGCATGTTAAGGTCTTAGCCGGAGTGGCTAGACAGTTTTAGGAGCTTGATCTGGAAACTGGTGAAGCTGCTCAGAGTGAAGGGTTACAACTGAGGACTTGGGCATAGTGACAGTCCTTAGAGCTGCGCATCACCTGACCTTCTGCGCTGCTACCCTGAGCTTACACACAAGCAGGAAGCCTGTGCTGTTCAGAACATGCTGCTGTGTTCTCACTTCAGATTCCAGTGCTGTACCCCGTGACCCAGAACTTTCTTACTTGGGCTGTTCTGCACACAGGGCACAATGCATGCTCTCTGGAATCTGTAGCCTTTGACCTTGAGCATTTAGCTTTCGTGTGGACTCCTGAACCTGACCTCTGTACCAATACTGGACACTTCCCAGCAGCAAAAACCTTCTGGGTACTTGGGCTCCTCTCCAGTATTTTCTTCTGTTTTGTTTTTCTCTTTAGATTTGCAGTATTTGGTGAAAACCAAGAACATTTAAGGGAGAAATGGTAAGGGCTCAGTTGAATGCCCCTTGGTGTTTGAGTTAGAGGTGTTCCCACGTCACTTGAAGGGCTGGTTAAAACACAAATGTAAGACACCCTAGGGAAGTCATCACAGCAATGTCTGAGAATTGTCACCTTAAAATTCCCTGATGATGAAGACGGTGCGGGGCCAGGAATCAAAGCTGGCAAACCACTGTAGCAGAGGAGCCTTAAATCCAGCCCACCTTCTTTATCAGTAGGAAGTGAAAGTGTTTTCGTGGGCAGATGACTAAGGGGGTGGATGGATAGACAGATGGAATGTAGGCAAGTAGATGTATCAATGAGTGGGCTGGCAAATAAGAGAGTGGGCATCGAGGTGGATACCTGTGTGGATAGATTGTGAATGGACAGTGGATCGGTGGATTGCAGAAGGAGATAGATGATAGATGATTAATAGATAGATAGATAGATAGATAGATAGATAGATGATAGACAGACAGATGATATGTTAGTGAACAGATGTGTGAGTGCCATGATAACTAAGTATTAAGACAATGGGTAGCTGGGTATGTAGATGCACATGTGGATGTACAGTGAGGGAAGGAATGCATAGATTTGTGAATGGATGATTGTGTAGAAGGATGGATGGATGGATGGATGGATGGATGGATGGATGATGAACAGATGGAAGGTTGGATAAGAAGACAGATTGCTATATAAGTGGATAGTTGGGTAGGTAAGTGGATGGATGGATGGTATTAGGCTAGCTGGGTAGATGAAATTACAAGCAAAACAGCACAATGGAAGTCATGTAAAGTTTTAATACAATTCAAATTTCAATGCCAGAAACAAAGAACATCCAGCTATGTGTTGAAGAGACAAGACATTGACTTACCTTAGAACATGGATGATGAGGGGATGTTGATGAGCCTTTCTGACTCCACTGCTCAGAGGTTGCCTGTGGTGTCCACTGAAAAAGAAGTTTCTGTCCTACCTGGTCCCACAGTCATTCAGTTCCAAAGAAACACACAAAGGCTTATATTAATTATAAACTGTTTGGCCTATTAGTTTAGGTTTCTTATTAACTAGCTCTTACAACTTAAATTAACCCATAATTCTTGTCTGTTTTAGCCACGTGGCTTGGTACCTTTTCTCAGTAAGGCCTTCTCATCTTGCTTCCTCTGTCTCTACCTTTTTGCAGAATTCTCTTAGTCTGCCCCACCTATACTTCCTGCCTGGCTACTGGACAATCAGCATTTTATTAAACTAATACGAGTGACAAATCTTTACAGTCTACAAGAGCACTATCCCACAGCACTCCACTCTCTGGATCCAGACATCTGATTTCCCTCCTCCTCTGTACTGTCATCTGCATCAAACTCATCCCAGTCTAAGAACTGATGCTCAACTTCCAGCTGCTAATTCAACTATTTTGAAGTGTTTGTTTGACCCAGTGCTATTAACATAATGGCTTCCAAGGTGTGTGTATCTGTCTGTCTGTGTGTATGTGTGTCTGTCTGCTTGTTTGTCTGCCTGGATGCCTGTCTTGCTCCTCTGGAGAACCCCGCATCCATGATGGTGTTTTCTGACTAGATGCTGGGGAAGTGAGACTTAACAGCCATTTCTGTCGCTCCTCTTTGATGAAGGCTGAAGTAAGAGGCATTGTGTGACTGACCTAATAGTAGATGTTTCTTGGCAGATGTTGGATCAGGCTGCACACCCAGATATGTACAGAGTGGCGTGTAAGGAAGATGGCAGGCCATGTGTCATCTGTAATGTGTGGTACCTAGTCTTGAGTAAGTCTCTGTAGTGGGTATTTGCCCCCCTGTATTCTTACTGGAGAAACTTTTCAGTTATACAGCTATCAATTGTGATCATCTTGATGGAGCTCCTTAGCATGATTCTGCCTCTATGGCCCAGGTTCACACTAGGACAGTTGGGCCCTAGCTGTGTTAATGTCTTGGTCTGCCCCTGTCTCTCTGCTCTCTGTTCTAGTCTGCTTGCCCAGTGTCTTTTCTCCCCTGGTACTTGTCTTCTTCCTTAAGAACTCCTTTTCTTATTCTGGCATTCCAGGCCTGAGCCCTCTCTCCCCCTGCGGCTAGTCTTTCCCTGGCTGTTCTGTGTGTAGCCATGTGTTGTCACTTATCGCTCTCCCGGGTTATGTGACCAATGCCTGCACTTTTCCCTTGGCATTGTCAGAGCTGAAGCCAGCATGAAGCCGTCCTCAGAGGAGGCCAAGCCAACCCTTAGGAAGGGCTTCTTTCTTCTCAGTTATCGGGGATGCCTGTTGCTCTGTGCCCTACCTCAAGGAGAGCTGCATTCCCCAGAGCTGTACCTTGTGCAGGGATATCTCGAGGAGGATGCTCACATGCTCACGTTCCTGCCAAGATGCTGCCTGCCCACTTGCTGAATAGGGCTGTAGTACAGAGAGACACAGCTCTGCTGGTGACATCAGCACCTCTGCAGGGTCATCCAGCTACAGCAGCTGTGTCATGTTAGCACAGTGTGACAGACTTCTGTTAAGCTCCATTCTGCTCCCAAGGGATCCCAGATGTTTGTAGTCCAGGGAAGGAGACATCAGCACCCACACAGGCGCACATGTGTGGTGTGTGAGTTATGCACTGGGCTTTTTGGGGAGTTGGTGTGTTGGGCTTTGCAGATGGAACACACAGGGAAGCAAAATGCACCATCTCCTTGGGTTGCCTTAGATCCCAAGGGTGAGCATTGTATTCCCAAGAGATCAATGTCTTCCCAGATCTATGAATTAGAAAGCCAAGACTAGAGTCCAGACCTGGTTTCCTAATACTTCAGAGGTTTAGGCTGTGCCACCGTGAGGGTAGTGAGCAAGCCTTCAGCCAGGGTACCAGGAAACTGTTACATGAACTTTTCTTGGGAGATGCAAATAAATACATACTACCCTCAGATAAAACACCAACAACAGACCAAAGTACCATTCCATCCAAGTCCAACCCGTGATTATGTTAAAGAGCATGAGAGGTTAATTACAGGAGCGTGGTGACCCCAAAGCAGCCACATCATCGGAAAGTTCCATTCCAGAATGGCCAGCTTCCCTCAGTCGTGTCGATGGAGTACTCCCTTGTGTTCACCTCCATCCTCTGACGGCACGGCCACATTCAGTTAGGGCAGAATCACAGGTGGCTGAGAGGTGCAAGGGAGAGTTGTGTTCTCAGATGAGGACCCAGTGACCTTCTCCATACCCTGCTTATGTGAGGGAAGCCATCACCAGGCCTGGTCTGGAGTGTGTCTCGTGGACAGCCACAGCTGTGGATGACCATTATCAAGCCTAGTGTGGAGTGTGGCTCGTGGACAGCCACAGCTGTGGATGAAGATGCTTATTTTGCTAAGAGGATAGTACTCTGTAACATGGGGCTGTTTCTAACCCTGACCAGCACTGGAATTCCTAGCAGTGGTAG
>LOJH01021456.1:9395-20305 GCA_001685095.1 Ellobius talpinus | reverse complement strand
GAAGCTTTTCAGTTTCAGGAGGTCCCATTTATTAATTGTTTCTCCCAGTGTCTGCTGCACACACTTTTTTCAGTCCTTCCCCACCTGCCTGCTTCACCTGGGGGTTCCTGTCCAGGGTTGAGGACTTCCCTGCTCCTTGGGGTTTGGTGGTCTTTTCTTACGCTGACATTATTGGGTTTCATTCTGTGTCTCTAGCCCCATCTGCCCACCCCACTCGCTGTCATGGAAGAGCTGGCTCTGACCAGTCTTTCTCCCTGTAGCTTTTTAGAGTGGCTGGCAGTGTGCTGTCAAGCTCAACACTGAAGCCTGGGGAGAGACTTCCTGCGTCGTCTCTGCAGGGAAAGACTGGGATGCTGCTGTAGGTGAAAGGCTGTAGAGGGATGTGATGGCTGTTGTACCCTCTGACTGGTCCCTCTGCCCACTGGAGTTGAGCCTGGGGCTCCTGGGGAGACAACCCTGCGGGGAGCAATCAGAGCAGAGCTAGGTGAGGCTTATTCTGGCTCAAGACTGCTAGAGGAGTTCTTCTTTTCAGAATCTGTTTAATTGTGCAGGAGATAGAAGAGTGGAAACCGTACCCAGCACAGTCCAGGCTGCCAGAGACCAAAGGCTGAGCAGGTTCCACCAGAGACCAAAGGCTGAGCAGGCCAAGGTCAGGACCCCAAGGTAGAAAGGAAGGCCTTTCTCCAGGACCTGCTGGGCCTCTCAGAAGCTGGTCACCAGATTCCTGAGGGATCTAGCACCCTCCTGGATGGCACCTCTAAGGATAACCCAGACCACTGTATGGATGAGCAGCAAGAAGGTCTCAGCAGAGAGGGTCATTCAGGGGCAGGATCCCCTCTTTGTAGTTGCCGAGGTGACTCTGACTTGGGGCCTGCCCTAAGAATGGGGTGCTAGAGAACCCATAACTCGCTCATCGCTGCAGGATGTAGTCCTCTCCTTGGGCAGCCCCCTCTGTGCCTCCCCCCCCAAGCACTCCCTTCTGTGGTTTAGAGGAGTTGGAGCATTTGAATGAGGGAGAAGCTAACAGAACACATGGTTTCAGACCAGCACAGGTTCTCTGGGTAGTGGATAGAGGCTGCATTTGAGAAGCTGTCTGTCCTCCTAGGAAGGTAATCGACATGTAAGCCCTCTCTACCACTGAGCTATATCCCAGGCTAGAGGACCCTTTTCTAACATCCCATCTTTGCGGGGGCCGCATAACATCTTAGAGCTGGCAGCACTAGAGGTTTGGGCATGGTGCCTGTGATGTTATCCTTGCTACTGCTGGGGTTGGCAGCTTGCATGGGAATAATACTAAGAGCCCCCATCTCTAAGCCTAGATAGCCAGGAGATCAGATCCTAATCTTGCAACTTCCTGGCCGCTGACTTTGGACACAGCCTTCTTAAGTTGACACAGCTCTTTGATCAGAAAATGAGAGGGTCTGGGACTGGGAGATGGCTCAGTTGGGAAAGATCTGCCCAGATGTGAGCACCCGAGTCCCTATCCCAATGCCCACATCAAAGCTGGGCAGAGTGGCTCATACCTATCAATCCCAGTGCAGGGGAGGCGGAGACCTGTCCCTGGAGCTCTGTGGCCAGCTAGTCTAGCCTAGTGCAAGCTCCAGGTTCAGTGAGAGTCCCTGTCTCAAATAAGGTGGATGGCTCCTGAGGGACAGCAGCTGAGGTTGACCTCTGGCCTCCTCACACATGTTCACACACACAGTCATCACACAAAAAACCCAAACCCAAGAGGAGCTGAGAGGATTAGTAGTTTGTCCACATAGTGTCTTTAACCTATTTTACTCTGCCTGGCATGGGTAAAGGCTTCCTTCAATGTTGACTGATTTATTATTATTTATTACCATTATCATTATTATTTCTCCTTGTCTTGATTCCATTAGCACATCTTATCTTTGCCATGGTCATCATCCCCCCATGAATATCCTTGTGAACTATGCATTATATAATTTGATGTAAATAGTTTGAATGTAGGCTTTTTATATAATATAATCTAAGCAATTCTGAGATCTAGTAAACATGAGTTAGTGATACCTGTTAATTTCCAGGTTGTTCATTTCCAGCCAGGCATCATCTGATGCAATTACAATCGACCCCAATGCCCTATGGAGTAACCACTAATTGCACCCCCTCCCTTCATTTTACAATTTAGGAGACCGAGGACCAGAGGGGGCAAAAAGACACTTGCCTGCGATAGCATAGTGTTACTGGCATTTTGGGGTACAAGCTGGTCTCCGCTGTCCTTCCTCTGTAGGCAATTAAAGAGACAAGGAGCAGTGAAAGGCCGAGAAAGGTTATGTGTTCAGCGCTGCCACAGCGGGAAGAGGAACAAATACCGAGGTCCAGTGATGACCCACCCAAGACCATCCCTAGGGTACTGACCCAGGAGGCTCAGGTTTAAATAGATAGTAAGAGGTATGAGTAGCTAAGCAGTCCTGGTCCAAGAGGTGGTCTTGGCCATCACTGATCCGCCATTGCCTAGGATCCAGGCCCTCCCGCAAGGTGGTCAGAACAGAAATCTCTGTTCCCCTTCTTACAGACACCAGGCTTCAACCTTTTCCTGCTCCCAGCATGAGATTCCTGGGGAAATTCCAATTCCTTGGGGACAACTGTCTGATAGCTAAAGGGAGGGGCACAAGTGTCTCTCTTTAGAATATTTTCTGTTGGGACTGTTACAATTGCTGGTGAATGGCAGAGCTGGGGTTTGCATGCACACTGCCCTGCTCCCGATCCAATGCTTGAAACCCTGCCCCATAGAGCCAATACCAGACTGGTCCCAGTTCTCTTGCTGATTTCTACTGTGACCTTGGCAAGCCACTTCACCTCTCTGGGCCTCCAGTTAGCCCTCTTGGTTATCAGTCAAGAGGACTGAGTGCTCCTGGGCCTGCTCCTTCATGCCGGGTTCTCCTCTGCACCCATTACACACTCCTGCCAGCAGAACAACCAAGCAGCCCTCTGGGGATCGGGAGGACCGCACTGTCCCCAGACTGGAGACCCACAGTCGAAAGAGCCCCTGTGGTGGGCCCTGTGCAAGCCGGCAGCAGCAGTGGCCAGAACGCCTGTGATGTAATGACCGATTAGGAACTTCCTCTTGGAAGCCGCACTTCCTCTGGGAGCAGAGGTGCTGGCTCTGAGGTGGGGGCTGGGAAGGTGGGTGGGAGCTGGGAGGAGGAAACCCCTGTCAGCTGGGCCGGCTTCTGGACCGCGTTCAGCAGAGGCTTGGCTGGCTCTAAGCTGCTGACCATTAACGTGGCCCTGAGCGCATTCTTTCCCCGCTTTTCTGCTGCAGCCAGGGGGAAGGACAGGCCCTCTCTCTCCTGCAAGGAAAGCGGGCCGTTAATGAACGCTGCTTGCTGGACGGGCTGCAAAACCTGAAGCCCTTTCTGCGGCTCCAAAGGACAAAGGAGAGTGGAAACTCGCTTCTTCCCCTAAGTTTGATAACAAAAACTACTTATCTAATGGGCAAACAAGGCTTTAAAAGGGGTGTTAGGTTAACCAGATGCAGGGCCTGCGTAATTGCTCCCAGGCCCTGGAGCTGCAGATGAAAAGCTGTCGGTTGTTTGAAGGGAACTTGAAGCCACAGGCATGTCTTGGGACAGAAGAAAGTAGTTTTCCAGGGGGGTGGGAGGCCCCCATGCAAAGGGCTTAGAGGAAGCCCTAGGCTTATTTCCAGTTCTGCCAGCAACTTGCTGTGTGACCCTGAGCTAGTTGCTTTACCTTTCTGGTTTTTGAAGAGCTGGTCTCTCTTCTCGGCACTCTTCAAGAATTGAATTTGTTGGCCCTTGCCTGGAGTTTACTGCCAAGTGGTCTTTTTTGTTTTCTTTTTTTAATTTCTTTAATTGGTGGTCAGGAAGGGGGTGTGACCCAGATGGATGTGTAGCCCAGCAGAAGTTAGGAATATGGTGGGCATGGACCACCCCTCAGGCCGCTGTCTTCCCATCTAACTGGGGCATGTTTGGGGCTCCTTCCTGGGATGGCTCACTCTGGGCATTGTGGCCAAAAGGCAAGCGGAGGGCAGGAAAAAGTTTTACTGCACTCAGGCTTTGGCTGGGTCCTGTGGGGGAGCACACAGGAACGCACTCCTGCCCTTTGTTTTGACAGAAAATTGCTGATTCGAAGAAGCTAAAGGCATTTCTTGGGATTTCAATCCTCCCTGCCTCCTCCAGACTCCAACCAGCCCTCTTGAGGTCCAGTACCCACCCCCCACACATACAATTACATGTTGGTCTCTAGGCTCCCTGGCTGGGCAGAGGAGTCTGGAGAAGGGCCTGTCAGCCTGTGACTGGGCCCTGCTGTGGAGCTTAGTTGGGACTCTTGCCTGGTGCTCTGAGCAGGCAGCCACCACCCTCTGGTGGCAGGAATATTGGTGCCTCTGGGAAACAGCAAGGGGCTGTCACCTGGGGACCTGCTGAGACAACCTTAGACGTCATCCAGCAAAAGCCTGCTTAGCCTAGTGTTTGGGTTATGACTCCTCAGACTGTACCCAGTTTCCATAGTTCCTGCCCTGGAAGTCTTGAGCCTCTGCCTGCTCACTGCCCCCCCCCCAGGTTGTCAACTATCCTGATCCCTTGTTTTTGTTTTTTTTTCTTTCTCCTTCTTTACTTTTATTTTTTATTTATTTAATGCAGTGGGGGGAAGGGGTGGAACCTGGAGCCTTGAACACGAAGACAAACCCAGCTCTTGCTGTTGTGTTTCCTATCAGCTGTTCTGCCTGCCAAGAGCTTCCTGTCTCTGGCCTTCAGTGGGTTTTCTGTGTGTGACTTCCTTGGCCAAGCAGGTGTACTTGAGGGTCATCTGTACTGCTGTGTCTGTGGAGTGGGGTCTTTTCTTTGCTGAACTGTGTTCCTGGAAGGGCCGCCCCATCCCTGGTCGGTGCATAGCTGAGCAGGGCTCCAGGCAAGGGAATGACCAGAGCTTGCTGGGGGCTAGCGGTTTAGAGCTGAGTTGAAGTTACTTCCTTGTTACTCAGGTAGGAAGACTGAGGTTGAGAAAGGAGCAGTTTACTGATCCTGACTAGAAAGAAAGCCGGGCTCCCAGCGTTTCTCCTCCTCCCACCCACCCTCCCAGCGGGACCCACAGCGGGCTGGGAACTAGGCCAGGCCCTGAGCTGGCCAGGGATTCAGAGGGGGGAAATGGGAGTGAGCAGGAGTTTCGGTCAGGCCTCGGTCATCTTTGATGTTGCTCTGGTCTGACTCCCCTGGTATTTATTTGCAATTAAAGAGATGGTTCCTAATTAGGCTGGTGGCTGTGGGAGATGACAGTACCAGAGCTTTGGAGCCCCAGAGAGAAAAGGTTCTTTTTATGAGACACTATCCCCGATGAGGAGAGTAGGGCCATGTGGGCTCATGGGTACAGTCTGCCTGCTCACGGTAACTGAGGCACACTGGTTTATGGCAGACATGTCTCCACAAAACTGAGTTCTTAAGAGCTGTGGGTGTGAGCACGGAGCCACAGACAGTTCATTCTAGCCATTCAGTTTTCTTTCCTTACAGGGCAGGTCTGTCACCACAGGTGTCAGACCAGGGCCTAACCAAGGTGCCTTATAGAGTGTAAAAAGGGCTCTCCGGCCCACTGTCCTCTTGAAGCCCCTCTAAGTTTTGAGTACCCTTGCCTGGGTTGTTCCCACAGGCCCTGAGCCAATGAGCAAAATGACTGCTTGATTTACCATTTGAGTTTCTAGCAAGTCCAGCACGACCTCCTGTGAGCAGAACCCTTGGTGATTGATAAGTTTCCAGTGGGGGGTGGAGGGGTGGCTTGCGGGTGGCTGCACAGCTAGTCACGTGGCTGCAGCCTTTGTCCTATGTCACTCAAAGTGTTTGACTCATTCAAGGATCTTAGGTCCTGGCCCCAGTTTTGCCACTCTCTGCTTCATGTCATCAGGCAGTCACTCTACACCCCACCCCCACCACCCACCCCCTGCAGCCCGGGTGCCACCTTCCAGGTATAAACTGCACTTGTAGAACCCACAGGTCCGCTCTAGATCAAGTTTTCCTTAGTTCATGGAGAGAATAAAAGAATTAGAAAATAAGTATCCATAGGACAAAATAAAGCAGAGAACTTCTGCGCCATTGTTCCTCACCCCATTTCCCTCTTAAAGTGTGGTGTAGGTTTGGGGTGTTGCTCAGTGGTAGAGCTCTTGCCTAGCATGCCTAAGGTCCCGGGTTCACCCCCTCCCTCCACAGTACATACATACATACACATACACCTTTCTAGGGGCACCTTGGTATCTCAACCAGATAAGATGATTCTGAGGAGCTCTGATATTTGGGGCAGGGGTCACTCTCAGGGTCCGTGCCTACCACCCTTCGCTGCCCTCAGACCTGAGGCTGAACTCACCTTCAGGGCGGGCTTCCGTGAACTAGGTACATGACACTTATGATGTGCTTTGTTTATTTCCTTCCTCTGCCTCAGTGTGCTCACAGCATCGTAAGGATGGGGGAGGAGGACTCAGAGAGGACATGAGAGATTTCTCTGCTCCCATGTAGATGTAGGGAGTGTGGGGAGTAGGCCATCCCCAGAGTCACTGACCCAAGCAGGCCCTTTGTCTGGGACCAGAGGATGCTGGAGTTAAAGGCGGAGAGGGTAGTCAAAGAGGGCCCTACAGGGCAGCAGGCTGGCTACCTTCTGGAATTTGGAAGCCAGTTAGCTTAAGAGCCACAGGGGATGGAGATGGGTCCAGCATGGGCATCCAGAGCCAGACAGCTGGAGCTGTTCACCCCAGCTCATAAGGTAACCAGCCACCCCTGTGAAGGATCCTGTGGCCAGGCTAGGGATCAGGGCAGGGAGCTGAGAGAAACTGGACTTGAGTTGCAAAGCCTTCTAGAAGCTGGCAAGGAGAAAGTATCTCCCCCCACCCCACCCCCACATCCCCCTGCCTGTGGCCCCTGGCACATTCCCTCCTTTACGAGAAGCTGGACATGGTTCTGCATTGTACCCAGATATATTCCGTTCCCTCAATCAGTGAGGGAAACAAGCGCCTACAGGACTCACAGGCCCTTAGATCAGTTGCCATTACAGACAGGGAAACTGAAGCTTACAGAAGGGAAGTGACTGGCCCAGTGCACAGTTTTAAGGAAGAGCCTGCCTGGCAGACAATCTGTCTAGAGCAGCCGTTCTTGACCTGTCAGCCGAGACTCCTTTGGCAAACCCCTATCTCCAAAAATATTGACATTACGATTCATAACAGTAGCAAAATTACATTCATGAAGTAGCAATGAAAATTTATGCTGGGGGGGCAAGGTCATCACAACTTGAGAAACTATTAAAAGGTCACAGCTTTAGGTAGGGTGAAAACCACTGGCCTAGAGGATGGAGAAGAGTGCCCTCTAGCGGTTTGACTTGGGGTCTGGGTGTAGCTCAGCAGGAGATTCTTGCTTGGCTTGTGCAGGCTACCCTGCATCTCATCACTGGCACCTCATGCACGTGCCCTCAGTGAGGCTGGCTCCAGATTCTGGGGTACACAACCTGGGATTCAGTTTCCTCACCTATGAAGGCAGTGCACACCTCATAGGAGGTGCCCAGAGATGCCTGGTACCCACCCTGGCTCTGCTCCCTGCATACCCAAGCTCCTACACTTAGCTTCTTGACCTCACTTGGTCTAGCTCACTAGAGGAAGTCCCGCTGTCTGTGAGCAGTACTGGAAAGCTCATGGCCACTAAGCATAGCCCTGTTTTTCTGGTCCTTGAGTTTCCCAGGCCTGTGCCAGATGGATGGGTACAGAGAGGAACAATGGCTTGGCAGGATGGAGTTCTGGATCTTTCTGATCCTGGTCACCAGCCATGGACTCGAGCTTGAGCTATCTAAGTCCACTTGCCAAGGACACTTAGTTGAGCATAGCCAGGATCTCCTTGTTGTCCCCTGCTCCCCTTTTACCTAGCTTTTAGTTGGTGTGAAGATTGACTGCCTTCAGCAGACGGAGGAACCTGGCTAGCACCTGAACGACAAATGGCAAAGAGCCTGATCATAGGGTCCTTGTGCAGCCCAAGGTGGCAGCCTATGGAAGGCCTCTTGGGCAGTTTCCTGCTAGGAGTCAGGCAGCCTTGTATGGGTGAAAAGGTGTCCCAGAGCCCAGGGCTGAGAATTAGGACTTGAACGGATGCTGCAGAGCTGGCCTCATGGTCCCAGTTGATTGCTCACCTGGGCTTAGGTTGAGCATTGGTCAGTTTCCCTGGGAAGAGTTGGGTAAATGTTTGGTTCTGTGTTCAGAAGGGCCTGGCCAGAAGCTAGCACAACAGATCATGTCACGTCACTGGGCAGTCATGGTGCCCACTTGCCTCTCAGAGCTGTGAGCCCAAAGCAAAGACAGGCTACCAGAGGCTTTGGCATCTGAAAAGTGTGCCATACCCAAGGGCTTGGGATTTGGGACCGCCTTCCAAGACAGACCTTCCTGCATGAGGTCCTCACACGTGCAGAAATCTCCCACTTTGATTGGGGCAGTGTTTCAAGGTCACCTGAACAGAGCACAGGTCACTGCTTTGCTATATATACAGTGGGAAAGCTAAGGCTCAGAGAGGAGCTACACACTCCTCAGAAACAACACATCCATTGGAGAGCAAACCCACTTTTTAGAATAGCACTTAGCAACCACCAAGTGATGCTGCTCAGAAGTAGCTGTGGTTCTCAGAGAATTGGAAAGTCAACTTGGTAAGGACCACAGGGAGACCGAGGCAGGCAGGGAGTGTCAGCATCATTCTTTGTGGGGGGAATGAGGCTTCAATCTGTTGCCCAAGCTGGTTTGAACCATCCTGCATCTTCCACCTCCTAGGACTTGGGACAGCAAGTGCATGCCACCATGCCAGATAGCTGTATTTATCAAAGGCAAAGCATCAAAGTATGCAACCATGCCTTTCTCTAAGAGATCTCTACCTTAGTTACCCCTGTCCTATGCTGGAAGCCCCTTGAGGAGCTCTACTGGGGTGAAGTCTTGGACTAAGGGGTTCGAATCACATCCCGGTAGGCCTCTTTGCACCTTGGGCAGCCCCTGGTGGCCTTAGAAACAGGGTCTTATAAGATTGCTACTCTCGCTTGGTAGATTATAGGTTCTATTTGTGTTTGTTGGTGTTTATCTCTCCTAGATGTAAAATTATAGTGGGCAGAAGCTGGATGTGGTTCATATCTGTGTACCCCAGGGTCTAGCACATAGTAGGCATCATTTTGCATACTGTAAGTTCACCATCTTGTGTAGAGAGGAGGGGAACACACTGCTCAGTTGGTAAAGATGCTTGCTACCAGGCTGGAAGAACTGAGTTTGACTCCCAGCACACATACATACAGACACAAATGTCTTGATTTTTTTCCCCCCACCAAGACTGTGTTTCTCTGTGTAACAGCCCTAGCTGTCCTGGAACTAGCTCTGTAGACCCAGGCTGACCTTGAACTCACAGAGATCCACCTGCCTCTGCCTCCAGAGTGCATGCACCACCACCGCCTAGTGATTTTTTATTATTTTAAAGAGAGATAAATCCCCACTGTGTGATCAGTTATTTGATGGTCTGGCACACAGTGGGCTGGTTGTCCTTGGAAAACCATGCCTAGCCTCCCCTAGCTTCCGCACCCGCAGTAACCTTGCCATTTCCTGTGCTTTCCCTGCAGATGCAAGCATGTCTCCAGATGCCACCAAGCCGAGCCACTGGTGCAGCGTGGCTTACTGGGAGCACCGGACGCGCGTGGGCCGCCTCTATGCGGTGTACGACCAGGCCGTCAGCATCTTCTACGACCTACCTCAGGGCAGCGGCTTCTGCCTGGGCCAGCTCAACCTGGAGCAGCGCAGTGAGTCGGTGCGGCGCACACGTAGCAAGATCGGCTTCGGCATCCTGCTCAGCAAGGAGCCAGACGGCGTGTGGGCCTACAACCGGGGCGAGCACCCCATCTTCGTTAACTCCCCCACGCTGGACGCGCCCGGAGGCCGCGCCCTGGTCGTGCGCAAGGTGCCGCCGGGCTACTCCATCAAGGTGTTCGACTTTGAGCGTTCAGGGCTGTTGCAGCACACAGACGCTGCCCATGGCCCCTACGATCCACACAGCGTGCGCATCAGCTTCGCCAAGGGCTGGGGACCCTGCTACTCGCGACAGTTCATTACCTCCTGCCCCTGTTGGCTGGAGATCCTCCTCAACAACCACAGATAGCATCGAGGCTGCCACTGCGCTGCAGCGTCCCCCCACCTCCAGGGGTCAGCGCCCAGAGACGCCCCCCCAGGAACAACCTCGCCCTCCCCCCAGATATCATCTACCTAGATTTAATATAAAGTTTTATATATTATATGGAAATATATATTATACTTGTAATTATGGAGTCATTTTTACAACATAATTATTTATATATGGTGCAATGTGTGTATATGGAGAAACAAGAAAGACGCACTTTGGCTTGTAATTCTTTCAATACAGATATATTTTTTCTTTCTTTCCCTCTTTCCTTTTTTTAAAGAAAATTATACAGCAGAACTAGGTGGAAAACCTGGGTTTGGTGTATGTTTTTTTTTAAACTATTAATGCCCAGACAAAACTAATACCAGTCACTCTTGATAATAAAGTGTTTGCATTATAGCTTTTTTTTTAGCTATCTTTCTTACAAAGAGGAAACTTCAGGACTTCAGTAGGCCTTGGAGCCATCGGGGACGTGGTTTCAGTGTGTGCTGGATTTGGAGCAGAGGGAGTCAACTGAAAAGGGAGCTGTTTGGACGTGGCGGCACACGCCTGTAATCCCAGTCCTTGAAAAGTGGAGGCAGGAGGATCAGTACTTGAAGGCTGTCCGCAGCAATGTAGGAGTTCTAGACTGCAGAACAAAGGAAAGAAGGGGGAAAGAAAAGGAGAGAGGATTTGTTTATGCATAAGAACCAGGCCAGGACTTGTTCCTCATTGTCCAGGCTGGGGCGTGTCCACTGAGTGCTGGAGGAGAGAGAGAGAGAGAGAGAG
>LOJH01021455.1:13252-28533 GCA_001685095.1 Ellobius talpinus | reverse complement strand
GCCTCTGGGAAATGTAGTCCGCTCCGAGACCTAGGGATTCTGGGATTTGAAGTTCCTGGGTTTGGCTCAGCTCTGATGCACAGATGCAGTGGAAAAAGTAGTGAACACCAGGAACCAAACACCTGCTTGTTAGATAAATAATGAAAGATGTTTCTGGTTCATGTAAAGAAGGATGGCACGAAATACTCTCTAGAAGAGCTTTACTATAAGTAATAGTTGGGCTGGAGAGCTGCTTAGCGGTTTAAGAGTCCTTGCTGCTCTTGCTGAGGACCTGGGCTCAATTCCCACTACCTGTATGAGGTTGTTCACAAAGTACTTTTACTCCAGCGCCTGGGTTCCACCGCCCCCTTCTGGCCTTTCCGGGCAGTGCATGCATTTCATGTTCATACATACAAATAATAAGTCTTTAAAACTCTTCTTTTCCCTCAAATAAACAAAAAGGGGAGGGGTGAGTTTGTGGTAAAATATTTGTTTACACTGTAAAGACATGCTCTGCCTAAGGAGACTTCTGATTGGTTTGATTGATAAAGAGCTAAATGGCCAATAACTAAGCAGGAGAGATAGGTGGGACTTCCTGGCAGAGAGAGGAAAATCGAGATGAATCTAGGCTCCTGAGAGACGCCAGCCAGATGTGGAAAGAGTCAGACACAGAATGGGATAGAGGTCAAAGTGACATGGTAGAATGTAGATTAATAAAAATATGGGTTAATTAACTTATAAAAGCTGGTTAAAAACAAACCTGAGCTAAAAGCCAAGCTTTCATAATTAACAATGAGTCTCCATGTCATTATTTGGGAGCTGGCTGGTGGGACAGAAAAGGACTTGTTACAAGAGTTATTAGAATCAGGCCACAAGTAGCCATGATGGGGCTCTGGTGAGCAAGGCAGACCCCTCAGCTCCCAATGGCAAGAATTCCTTATTCTTAAAGATTTGGGAAAGTAGGTGTTGGTCCATATCACATGACAGAACTTGTGTGTCAGGAGTCACAAGACAATGCAGGAAGGCGTTAGATGCAAGCTAAGTTATAATTCAAGGTTGTCTTGGGTATCTCTGGGGGCTGGGCTGGCAGGTGGAAGAGGAGAAGGAATTATTCAATCCAGTGAGCATTGTAATATCATAGTAGGTTATATATCAGCTCTCGGTCCAGAGAGTGAGAGTCTGCCAGGGGGTGTGATCTGAGTTTTCAAAGTACAAGAGAAAGCCATAGGATCTGTGTTCTAAGTCCCTATGTTCTATGTTATGCACCAAGTATAGGATCTGTGATCTAAGGCCGCTGTGTGTCTGCTATAAGGTTCTGTACACATGCGTCAAGGCCCCTTTAAAAACAAGTTCCACCCATTCCTTGCTCTCTTCTACCTTACTTCTCTTTCTCGGTCAACCAGCACTTTCTCTTTCACCCCTCTCCCCCAATCAATAAACTCCCACATGGGTTGGTTGTATATTATGGTCCTCCTCACCTGCCACCAAACTATAACAACGTCTCTGTGCCAGGCACTATTATAAGCTATTTGAGAAAAATCAGCGAATAAAACAAATATTATCCTGAAGTAATTTTTTGGTAGAAGACAAGCATCAGACAAGAAGCCATGAATGCAATTAGACAGGGATTTAGAGGAGACCTGGAATGAGAACAAAACAATGAAAGAAGAGCAGTCGAAGGGCAGCTGGACACGTGAGAACGAAGCACAGATCTGAGGCACTGTCTCAGGAGAGGAGAAACCGCGTTAGTCATATTCTTGTGGGTGTGACGTATGCTTGAGAGGAATAACTTCAGGGTCTAAATAAAGGGCTAATTTTGGGTCACGGTCGGCCAGTTTAAAGTTCTCACCTGACTGACTCCACTGAGCGTAGGTTCATGGCAAGATAGAACATCCCAGAAGAAGGGCCTGGAAGCTGTACACCTGATGGTAGCCAGGAAACAAAGAGGAGCTGACAGGAAGGGGCAGGGCCAAAACATACCTCCAAAGACACCCCTAGAAGCTCACCTCCTCCAGCCAGGCCCCACCTGCTATAGTTCCATAACACTCCAAAATTGGTTGAAATCCTGAGTCTACCAATAGATTGATTGAGTCATTATCTCTAACAGCCCTTATGATCAAATCCTCTGCGGGGAAGGCTAATTGTAGCCACATAAGTACCTTACCACGCTCTTAGGTACCCTCAATCCAATGAAATTGACAACCAATAGTAACGACAGAGCTCTTACAGGAGGAGCCAACAGACAATTGTTTAAGTTAGAAATCTTTATTTACGGGCATTAGCAAGATGGCTCAGCAGGTGAACCGCTTACACCAAGTCTAATGACCTGAGCTCAATTCTAGGGACTCACATTGTGGCAGGAGAGACTGACTCTCCCAAGCTGTCCTCTGACTGTCACACACACACTGTGGCACACACACACAGTAAATAAATGTAAAAACATTTTATATTAATTAATTCGGGGGTGGCGCTAGAGATTAAACCTGAGCCTCTAACAGGCTAGACAAGCACTCTACCACTGAGTCACATGCCCAGCCTGTTGGAAGACCCTGCTGCCTAAAGTTGCAGCCCACCGTGTCCAGACAGCTCTCTGAGCTTGGTGTAAAATGGAAGACCCCTTCCCCCAGCAGGGCTTCCTACTCTCTGCCTGACCTTATTTGGAGTCTGTTTCCCCAGCTTGGATGCCTGACTTATCTTAAATGTGACCTTTGACACAGTTCCCTGCAAATGCTCTCCCGCTACCCCCTATATGGTAATTAGAGGTTCTGCTCCTGTCTGTATGATGGGGCTGTGCCGCTAAATGCAAACGAAGCATATTAGGAGCACCTATTAGGTGTTGTCCCAGCTGCTGTCCTGTCTTCTGTATCCCTCACTCTGGAATCAAGTTGATCTGTCTCCCTGCAGCTGACTCCTGGAAGGCTATTTTCATCAAACTCACAACCGTACAAAGCCCTGCTTCCTGCTTCTGCTCCCTTCATCCTCATAGTCTGGTGGCCAACAGATCACTAGGAAAAGGGAGACCCCACACAGCTTTCTTCAACTTTTGAGATAGATTCTCATCAAGTTGTGCGAGGTAGCCTTGAACTCACCCTGCAAACCAACCTGGCATTGGACTTTCAATTCCCTTGCCTCAGTCTCCCAGGTAGTTGAGAGGGCAAGCTTTCCCAGGCCAGGCTAATAAGCATTTTTAGTCATGAGAAAATGCCTTCCGCTCCCAAATACTCTCCGTGCCACAGAGCAGAAATTAGTGGTCAGGGTTTTGATTAGAACCCCTTCTTAATTTGTCCCTCACTCACATCTGCATTTACTGTTAAAACTGGAGGCCCAGTGTTTGTGCTGCAGCTAGATGACTTTAAAGCTCTTAACTGACGCTTATTTATTTCAATGTATTCAACTAAAGTTTTATTGCTCATTGCTTATATTATTTTAAGGTTATTTTTAATTCCATCAACATCCTGGAAGTCACATCTTTGAAGGTTATTTTCTTAAGTTTCTTGAAATTTAATTGTTGGATCAAGGACTGCTAAACTCTAAGGTACTTGAGTTCACAGCCCAGCTGTCCTTCTGGGAGAATTTGTAATTCAAATTTTTATTATTCGTTAATGACAGCACGTCTCGTGCCAGCACATACCTGGATTTTATTTTAGTATTTTTGTGTATTTTGGAAAGCTATGGTTTTGGGTTTTTTTTGTTTGTTTGTTTGTTTTGATATGTAGTTTGAAATTTGTGAAATTATGCATAATAAAGGAAAATGTTATCGTTTTTCAAATAATCTTGCTCTGTAGACCAGATTGGCATTAAAATACTTTTGCCTTAGTCTCTGGAGTGAGGGGACACAGGAGACTACCACCATACCTCTCTTAGGACTGTTTTTGTATTCTGCCCTAATGCCTCTCTTCTGACCATTTTTAGAAGGATTTATCAACTTATGAATTCTTTATATTTTCTGGGTTAAAAAAACATCAGATATTTTCTTTCATCTGTCTACCTACACACCTATCATCTGTCTGTCTGTCCAGATATCAGCTATCTGCTGCCTGTCTCTGTCATCTGTCCGTCTACCATCTGTCAACACAGGTCTCCTCCCTTCCCTGTGCTACAGCCTCCGCTGCTAGGCTGTTGGTGAAAGGACAGCCAATTGCTGAGCGTGACCAGGAGGGTACATCTGGAAGCCAGCCTTCTCTCTGCTTTCTGGCTTCCATGAGGTGGATTTTACTCCACCACACACTGCTAGCCATGAAGATCTGTCTTGCCCAGACCCCAAGATGGAACCAAGAGATCCTGATATTCTGAAGTTGTGAGCCTCCCCAAATATTTCCTCTTTTTCATATCGTTTTCTCAAGTAGTTTGTCATAGCAATGTAAAACTAACACACACACACACACACACACACACACACACACCATACTTCTTGGTCTGTGACACTGCCTTTTTATTTCTTGCTTTATTTTTGCCTTTTTTGTTTCATAAAATCTTTTCAGGGAAAATCAGTTTTCTAAAGATTATATTCCTTTTTGGTTTTGTAGTTAGTGCATGTGCCTCCTATTTAGGAGATCATCACGCACACCAAAGGGTGTGGAGATTTTCTTCTCTAGCCCCTTACAAGCGCTATAGCGGAGCCTCTTATTTTATATCTATGACTGTTTCTCAGATGATGTTTCCTTTGTTGTTATTTGCTTTGAGACAGAGTCTTATCATGGACTGGAACTCACGGAGATCCTCTTGCCTCTGTCTTCCAAGGGCTGGTACTAAAGTTGTGCCATTACTCCAAGCCTGAGGTAATGTTTCCTTGAAATATAAAGTAGACAGTGAGGTTTCACTCTTTCTCTGAGTGAAAATCCACTGGAAGCAAGACCATTTGTTGCAAAGACTCCCTTATTTCAGTGAATCGCTTCAAAGCTGTCACCAAAAACCAATGAATTTCAATTTAGTATGTTCAAAGTGTTGGGTTCAATCTTTGACATCTGCTTCTCTCCAAACACCGTGGATCTGGGTGTCCACTTCTGACCATGGATCTGGGTATTCACTTCTGACCATGGATCTGAGTGTCCACTTACTTCTGACCATGGATCTGGGTGTTCACTTCTGATCATGGGTCTGGGTGCCCCCTACTAACCATGGATCTGGGTGTCCGCTTCTGGCCATGAATCTTGTTGTCCCCTACTAACCATGGATCTGGGTGTCTCCTACTAACCATAGATCTGGGTGTCCACTTCCGACTATGGATTTGGGTGTCCCCTACTAACCATGGATCTGGGTGTCCCCTACTAACCATGGATCTGGGTGTCTCCTACTAACCATGGATCTGGGTGTTCACTTCTGACCATGGGTCTGGGTGTTCACTTCTAACCATGGATCTGGGTGTTCACTTCTGACCATGGATCTGGGTGTTCACTTCTGACCATGGATCTGGGTGTCCACTTCTGACCATGGATCTGGGTGTTCACTTCTGACCATGGGTCTGGGTGTCCACTTCTGACCATGGACCTGGGTGTTCACTTCTGACCATGGGTCTGGGTGTCCACTTCTGACCATGGGTCTGGGTGTCCACTTCTGGCCAAGGTGAAATAACAGAACTAAGTTCATCTTCCTGTTTAACACTGGATAAGATTCGAGAGGACACAATTTCAGACCCTGAAGCAAATGAGATAAGTCCTACTTCTTGATACTCAGCTTCTTGCCTTGACAGTGTCTCAGCTCTGGCACAGAACAGGCCAAAGGTGGGGCCAGCAGACTTCCTGAGTAGAGAAGATTGAGCTGTGAGGACAGGGATACTAGAGCACATGGAGGCTGCAGGCACAGTGGTGATGAGAACAGAATTGCATTCAAATAGACCCCTGGGTCTGCAGAGGATGCAGTCCAGGTACTAGTGAACTGCTGACTGGCACATGCCACATGCTGCAGGAAGCTCAGGAAAGGCTGGCCTGAGAGAATGAGGTCTGGTGTTGACAGAGGGTCAGGAATGACGCCTGTACCCTATATCCAGACTAGAAGATGTCACAGTTCATGGGTATCTGGATTGTTATGCAGTGAGTACTTCCTGAGGAGGAAATAGTCTTCAGCCTGAAAACTATCCAAACTCACTAACACACCTTAAAACCTGGACTGGGGAGGACCACACTGCTTCAAAACAATTTGACTACATCCCAGGGGGAAAAAGTTTCCTTGCTGTAGCCATATAAAATACCCCAGCACCCAGAGAGTAAAGTTAACCTTGCTTAATGTCCCATAATACATTCCAGCCAGGTATGAGAGAGGACAAGCAAACCAACTTGGAATTGTAAACCAGTAAGAAAATGGACAGTGTCAAAAGGAAAAATGGCAACCCACAGAATGGGAAAAGATCTTCACCAACCCCACATCAAAAATATATAAAGAAATCAAGAAGCTAGACATTAAACAACAAAATAACATAATTTTAAAAAGGGCCATAGATTTAAACAGAGAATGCTCAACAGAGGAATCTCAAACGGCCGAGAATCACTTAAAGAAATGTTCAACATCCTTAGCCATCAGGGAAATGCAAATCACAACCACTCTGAGAGTCCATCTTATACCTGTCAGAATAGCTAAGATTAAAAACACAAGTGGCAGCTCATGCTGGAGAGGATGTGGAACAGGGGGAACACCCCTCTACTCCTGGGGGGAGCACAAACCTATACAGCCACTTTGAAAAATTAATATGGCAGTTTCTCAGATAATTGGCATTCAGTCTACCTCAAGACCCAGTGAGTAACTCCTGGGCATATGTCCAAAGGATGCTTCACCATACCACAAGGATACTTGCTCAACTATGTTCATAGCAGCTTTCTTTGTAATAGCCAGAAACTGGAAACAACCTAGATGCCCCTCTACTGAATAATGGGTAAAGAAAATGTGGTACATTTACATAATTGAGTATTACTCAGCTGTTAAAATTGGTGACATCAGGAAATTTGCGTGCAAATGGATGGAACTAGAAAAGATCATCCTGAGTGAGGTAACCCAGACCCAGAAAGACAAACATGGTACATATTCATAAGTGGATATTAGCCATAAAGTAAAGAAAAATCATGCTATAATCCACAGACTCAGAGAAGCTAAGTAACAAGGGGATTGCAAAATCTCACTGTGAAGGGAAAATAGAATTAACATTGCCAGTGGATAGGGGAGGAGCTTGGAAGGAGTGGGGATGGGAATAGTGGATGCTGGGAGAGACAGCTGAAATCTGGGGGCATCTCTGTGATGAGCTAGAAACCTATAATAGTGGAAACACCCAGGAATCTATGAGGATGACCTTAGCTAAGACTCCTAGCACCAAGGGCTATGGAGCCTGAAAAGGCCATCTCCTGTAAGCAGGCAAGACTTCCAGTGGAGGGACTAGGACATCAGCCCAGCCACAAACCCTTTGACCTACAATTTGCCCTGCCTATAAAATGTGCTGGGGTAAAGATGGAGCAGAAATTTTAGGAGTTACCAACTAATGACTGGCCTAGGTGGAGACCCACACCCTGAGAGGAAACTCACCCCCAAACACCAGGACCTAGAGGCAGGATACCCCAGAGACCTAGGATAGAACCAAATATGACTGAGAAAAAAACAGGTCAATGAAACGATTCCTAATGATATTCTACTCTACTCATAGGTAAGTGCCTAGCCCAATTGTCATTAGAGAGTCTTCACCCAGCGACTGATGGAAAGAGAAGTAGAGACCCAGAGCTAAATATTAGACAGAACTCAAGGAATCCTGTGGAAGAGGGGGAGGAAAGATTGTAGGAGCCAGTGGGGACAAGGGTATCCCCCCACAAAACCAACTAATCTGGGCACATAGGGGCTCACAGAGAATGAACTAACAACCAGGGAACCTGCATGGGACCAACATATGCCCTCTGCATATATGTTACAATTGTTTAGCTTGATCTTCTTGTGGGACTCCTAACAGTGAGAGCAGGGGCTGTCTCTGACTCTGTTGTGTGCTTTTGGGACCCTTTCCCCCTGCTGGATTGCCTCATTCAGGCTAAATAGAAGAGGAGGTACCTGGTCTCACTGAAACTTAATATACCATGGCTTGCTGATATCCATGGAGGCCCACCCATATCTGAAGAGAAACAGAGGAGGAGAGGATGGGGAGAAATAGGGGAAGGAATTGGGAGAAGAGGGAGGGGAAACTTTGGTTGGGATGTAAAAACAAAAGGTCAAACGAACAAAGTGGCAGGTGTGGCTCATTCAGAAATGAAACAGCACACCTCTAATTCTCCTGTCTGTCAAGAAAGAAACTGTCCTGACACAAGGATGCAGCCACAATGGGCATGGCTTCAAGGCACAGGGTTCCTAAACTGTGAGCTATATTAAAGATGTCCAAAATAGCAGAAATCTCAAAAGAAAAATTTTGCTAGCTTGGTGTCAATATAGATCAAACTTCATGAGAGAAAGTCAGCAGTCCTCCCAGGGAAGTGTCAAATTTTAAATATAGATGTGAAAAGAACAAGTGTGTTCTAAAGCTAACCTGAGCCACAGCTGTAAAAATCCAGTAAAGGAATAGAAAATTAAGGGGCTGGAGAGATGGCTCGGCAGTTGAAAGCACTTTTTGTTCTTGCAGAGGACATGAGTTCCCTTCCCAACTCCCACTTCTAACTTCAGTTCCAGAGGCTCTGATGCCCTCTGCTGGCCTCTATTAGCTCTGCACTAATATGTATGGTGCATATACATACAGTCAGGCAAACACATGTACACATAAAACAAAAACAAATACTTTTTGAGAAGTTAGTAAAGGAAGATAAAATTAAACGGCAATAATAAAATTACTAAAAACAAAATAAAAATAAATGAAACAGAAAACAAAAAACTGACCTCAGTGTTGCTGATAAATATTTATACATACTATGTCTGTACTTCAGCAAAACAAAACCATAAGGCATGAAAGGAGAAGAAAAACACAGCCTAATGAAACAACGTGGTTCTAACCAGGCTCAATGATGGACAGATGCTGAAGCTATGAGTAGGAGATAAAACTATTAAAACCATAATTAGAATGTTGAGTCATAGTGACTGTTATGAGAATGGTAGACAAACAAAATCAAATGTGTAATTCCAGCAGTGACAGTAATATTGGGAAGAATAAAATGGAGACATGAGCAATCAAGCCACATGGAAACATAAATAAAGAATGCTTTTAATTACATTTATATGTTTATGTGGCATGTGTGCACGCTACCATGGGAGGGTGGGTGTGGCTCTCTCCTTCCAACATGCTGGTTCTCGAATCAAACTCAGGTCATCAGGTTTGGTGGCAGGTGTCTTCAGCTCTTGAACGATCTCGCTGCCCTGAAACAAGGTTTTAAATGGATCAATCAGCACCCTTGGAAGAGGTGAGGAGAAAAATGATGGATTTGCAAACTGCTCAAGGAAGTGGAAAGACTCCAAAAGGAAAGCAGTGGAATGGAAAACAGCTGGTTTCCTGCCATGTTAGGGAGGCTGATTTAACAACCTGCGGTGCAGGAAGACCCACGAACACCCCAGAAACTACCAGGAAGTCCCAGGAGCCCGAGAAGCACCCAACCTGGAGAGGCCAAAACATGCTCCTCCCACATAGCCAGTAATAACTGGGGAAAAAAAAACACCCAGCTGGGGCTTCTTTCTTGGGAGGGAAAGGGGAAAGAACCTACACCCTGTGTGGAGTGGAGGAAACCTGTGTGTGAAGTCCTTGGTACATGGGCACAGCTGTGTCCAGGACCCATGCATAATGGGAGTGGCAGACTTTCCCCAGTTGAGGCTCAGGGGGATGGCAAAACCTGTTCCAAGTTAACAGTGTGTATAGAAAAGTCCATCGTGTTCCCCCAGCACCAGATGTTTCCAGCCTGAAGACTGCTTCCCTACAGTGACTGCTCCTACCAAGAATAGCTAACCCTGCCTCCTTGTTCAGTTGTACATAACCACCCTGCCTCCTTGTGTATGTGCATGTAATAATGCTAGCCCCTGGTTCAGCCGTATGCAAAAAGAATCTCACCTCTCTGTTCAACTATATACAATAAACGTGCTGCGCTTCCAGGGTGCTACGTTTTCTCCACCAGAGAGCCCTTTTCATGTCCTTATATCTGTTGTTTCTTCATTTCCTCACCGACCCAGTCATTCCAAGTCCATAGAGCCATGCAACAACTCTGTGTGTGTGTATGCCTCTATGTGTGCATGGTGTCTAAGACAGGAACTGAGGCAGCCCTCAATGACATGCAGTACCATAAATGAACACCAGAGAGAACAAGAGACCACAAGCTTCTGGGGGGAAAGGAGGGGTATGACTCTTCTCCCTTCCTTTTCTTAGACAGGGTCTCTTTAAGTAGCCTAAGAACTCACCATGTAGTCCAAGTTGGTCTCTGCACTTTGAGTGATCCTCCTGCCTCAGCCTCCCAAGTGCTGGGATTACAATTATGAGTCTATATAACACAAACACAGAGTAGACGCACCTCCAGAAAAGCCAAGGAATCACCAGTCAACCTGGCCAGCGGCAGTCTTTCTGGAATGCAGCAGTGTGCAGAGGCTTCTGCACATGTCCAAGCCAACAAGGACTCCAACCTGTCACACCCATGATGACCGCTGTTTCCAGGAGCAAAATTACAGAGAGCAGATAGGGAAATGAGGTGAATCTGAACCGCGAGCATTCCCTGGCCATAAAGAAGAATGAAGTTCTGTGAATTGCAGGAAAATAGATGCGACCGGAGCGAGGCATGCTAGGTGAGATAAGTGAGATTCAGAAAGATGAATACCACTGTCATTCATTTGCAACTCCTAGATTTTATACAGATATATACAATCATATGTTCACATATGACACAAAAGTGGAAGTGAAGGAAGGTTTAATTTCACATTTAAAAATATTTTGTTTGTTATTATTACTATTATGTGCCTATGTGTGTGGTGTGATGTGTGTGCATGACTGTAGCATGTGTCTGTTGCAGCATGCATGTGGAGGTCAGAAGACAACTTCTGGAATCAGCTCTCTCCCTCTCTACCCTGGGCTCTGAGGAGCTCCAGGGTCAGGGGTTTTGCCACGCCCACGCCGGCACCTGTGTGACAGAATGTCTCTATGGTAGGAGTCAGGTGAGGGGCAAGAGCTTCTCAGAGCGATGCCCCGGCGGATTCTTGGCAGTCGGCAGACTAACGCTGTCTGACTAGCCTTCTCCTCGATCAATGAGTTCCTAGCCATGCTTTATTTGGTTTGTCTTTCTTTTCCTTTCTTCCTTATCTGTTATGGCTTNCTGCACCCCCTCTTGTGATTCAGGCCATTATTTAAACAATGATAGAACACCCACAATCATTAGGGGAGTTTGTGGATGCAATAGAACAGAAGGAATTGCTAGGGAAAGTTCAAAATTCAGTCCCTGCACTAGGTAGGGAGTTCTCCTGTCTTTCACCCCCGTTCTCCCTTGGTTCGTGGGTCCCGTGAGGACTGGTCCATGGCAGGGTTTGTAGCAAGCATTTTTACTGCTTGACTCACCTCTCAGACCCAATGGTTACATTTCTTAACTTGGACTCCCATTAACCCCAGTTTCACTTAAAGTCTGGGGGAGGCCTGTGTCACCACTCCAGGTTTGCGGGGTGTTCTTATTTTAAGAGCTGTCACATGGGATAAGCATGTACAGTTCTGCTATTTTATTTTATTATTTTGAATATTCCAGCATCAGGAGATAATTCTCAGACCAGTTCTCTCCTTTTACCATGTGGGCCCCATGGATGTAATGCAAATTTGCAATTTTATTTACAAAAAGGAAATTAGAAAAGCAAACAACCATCCAACTTTAGACATTTAAAAAATTTTATTTTTTAAACTCTGCTTAACCTTTGAACCTGACTGAACTGGCATAAACCATGTGACTTCCCAAGTTTTGTGAAGATACCCATGTCTGAGGTGTGTGCTGTCCTTTCCCTAAGGGCCACCCACACTTAAATCAGAAATGTGCACTATCCCTTATCTTTACTTAATGAACTATCAAACTGCTGCATTCTGCCTGGTCCTTTGTGTGGGCAAAGAGCTAGCTTTAACTAAGGAGGGAGGGAGGGAACTCTCTGACAGCAGGCGGCAACACTGAGCAGCCTCTCGCGGCTGCTGACATGGGAAGTGGTGAGGGCATAGAAGTGGCTGCCACCAAGTTTCCACACTCCCAGAATCAAGCAGCAGGAGGCATGGATACACAGGGAAGTCCACTGTTCGTCAGTGTTGCAGGAAACACGGGTGGGGGCCTGTATGTGTGCATTCTGCTGGTAGGAGTGAGAACAGTGCCTTATGCAGGCTTGGCCCGGCTGGTTGGGTCATCCCCTTGTGCCCTAAGGCTTAGAAACTATTTAGTGTCCTGAGAATCAGACCTGGGATTATTCAGCTAGAGTGTAAAAGGCTAATGCTAAGCTGCTCTGGCTTCTGAATTAGTTTGAATATAGAAAACATCATCCTTCTTGAGCTGTTGGGATGGAGGGGTTCCCTTCTCACCACAGAGAACCCCCAAGTGTCAAAGTGTGGCGCTTTCCTGTAATCATGAGAAACAGGAAGCTGAGGCAAGAGGCTCACTGGTTTTTGGTTAGCTAGACACTGTCTCAAAAAAAAAGGAACAAGTGAGAACTTGCTGTTTTAAAATCATGCTGATGTTTTACTAGAATGCTACATTACTCCTTTTGTTTTATTTAGAGTGCAGTTCTGTATTTTGACATTGGCATACATCAATATTACATAAGGAGAAAAGTTTGAACACGAAGTTTTTTCCACAGAGAAGAAACCTGCAGATGTAATTTATTTCCTCTTTAAAAACAAACAAACAAAAAACCCAAACAAACAAGAATGGTTGGTCTGAGGGGCTTTTAAGAGCACTCTGCTCTTCCAGAAGATCCAAGCTGGGTTCCCAGTTCCCAAGACAGGCAACTCACAGCTGCTTGTAGCTCCAGCTCCAGGGTCCAGCGCCCTCTTCTGGCCTTCTTGGACATTTGCACATCTAGGGAATATGCTCACACATACACATGCACAGAAGTAAAAGTTTTAAAAACCATAAGTCTCTCCCAAAGCTGTCACAAGACCCCTGAGTTCCTCTTTTTTCTTGTACTTCTTGGCCCTGCCTGGAGGCACCTCACTCAGACTTAGGACTGAGGGCTTTGGCCTTAAGAGTTTAGGGTTCCTTGACAAAGAAAAATACAAGGGGAAAAAATGAAGAGTGTAAGCGTCCCGTAAAAAAATATATATAAGGGAAAAAAAGTAGGGTCCCACCTGTGGCTTGTGTTTTCATACACAGTCAGTCTAGAGTGGCGATTTTCAACCTGTGGGTCATAATCCCTTTGGGTTTCCATATCAGATATCCTACATACCAGATATTTGCATTATAATTAATAACGGTGACAAAAATACAGTTATGGAGTAGCAATGAAATAATGTTACAGTTGGGGGTCACTACAACATGAAGACCTGTATTAAAGGGTTGCAGCAGTGGGAAGGCTGAGAACCATTAGAGGGAACCCATCTCCAAAGCATGTTTGTACTTCCGGAAATAGCAGTCAGGTTCCTTGCTTGTCACTGCGGGGATGAGACATGGCTGGGTGTTTGACTAGCCTACTCCCCGCTTGTTACATCACCCCTCCTTTCCTTTCTCGGAGGATTCCTCCTCTGCTTTAAGCTGTGATGTGTCTAACTCTAACCAATGAAAGACCAAATGACAGCAGCATTGACCGAAAGAACAACTGCCTCTCACAGGCTGCTCTGAGGACCACTGAGATGTGACCAAAAGGGGGACAAATGGAGCTTCCTGGAAAGTTGTTGAAGCTCTCTTTGCCTCTCCTCGCCTCACCTGGGATGCTACAAGATGGCAGGTGCCTCAGCAGCCACCTTGGAAACACTGGGAACAGTGCGTATTCCTGGGTATGAGAGGCCTGGAAGGAACCTCAGTTCTAGCTTCGGATTTCCTACTCTTGATTTGTCATTATGAAAATAGGGATAGTCGTAAACTCTAGTTTATTTATTTAGTTATTTAACTCAATAGCATTAAGGTTTTCTGTTCCCCACAGCTGAGATTCAAGTGCCCCTTCTAATAATAGTACAATTCTATTCTGATGTCTGGATGTTTCTCATTTTCCAAAAATTGTCTGAGTGGGTGAGGGGGGAGGAGGCAGGGTAGAGGTGACATCCAAGATCAGGCTTCATGTCTTTCTGTCTTGGACATCCAAACATCAAACTGCCACTCCCCATGCTAGGAGGGCTTCAAGCCCCTGTTGAGGAGCCTTGTCATGGTCTGCTTCATGTCCTTGTTCCTCAGGTTGTAGATGAAGGGGTTCAGTATGGGGGTTACCACAGTATACATGATGGTGGCCACCGTGTCCTGGGTGGAGAAGGAGTCTGGGGGTCGTATATAGATTCCAAGAACCGTCCCATAGAACAGGGTGACCACAGACAGGTGTGAGCTACACGTGGAAAATGCCTTGTGCCTGCCCTTGGCAGAGGGTATCTGGAGGATGGCTATAGTGATGCGGACATAGAGACCACAAGGAGAATGCAGGGGGCCACAAAGAGGACCACAGCCCCCAGGAAGACAAGTTGCTTGACACGCGTGTCCAAGCAGGCCGACTTCATGATCAGGTAAGCATCGCAGCAGAAGTGAGCGATCTCGGGGAGCGAAGAGCGGAAGGCCAATCTGCTCATGAGGAGAGTGTGCACCAGGGAGATGAGGCCGGAGCAGACCCACACGGTGGCTGCCAGCCCCACACAGAGCTGGGGGGTCATGATGGTGCAGTACTGTAGTGGGTAGCAGATGGCCACAAATCTGTTCAGGGCCGTGGCAGCCAGCGGAAAGGTGTCCACATTGGCAAAGGAGATGAGAAAGTACATCTGAGTCGGGCAGTGGGTGTAAGAGATGGTTTGTGTTCCGGCCACGTGGCTAGCCAGGAGCCTGGGGACGAGATTGGTGGTGAAGCAGATGTCAACAAAGGAAAAGTTAGCAAGGAAGAAGTACATGGGGGTGTGCAGGCGGGGGTCAGCGCTGATGGCCAGGAGGATGAGTGTGTTCCCAGCCACTGTGCACAGAAGGCCCAGGTACATGCACAGGAAGGTCCAGAAGAGGATTTGCTGCTGCCCCGGGTCACTGGTGATGCCAAGCAGGAGAAACTCACTGACTCTAGTATTGTTATCCCATCCCTCAGACATCTCACAGGGGCTCAGGTCCTGGTGGGGACAGGATGAACAGCTGGAACTCACGATATGTTCAGAGTCAGATGACAGCATATATGTAGGGCCTTTCTACCAGAACCGTGTGTGTGTGTGTGTGTGTGTGTGTGTGTCTGTCTGTCTGTCTGTCTGTCTG
>LOJH01021454.1:29485-45870 GCA_001685095.1 Ellobius talpinus | reverse complement strand
GACCCAGAAAGACAATTATCACATGTACTCACTCATAAGTGCTTTTTAAACATACAGCAGAGAAAACCAGCCCACAAATCACAATCCCAGAGGACCTAGACAACAAAGAGGACCCTAAGAGAGACATACATAGAGACATACATACATACATACCACATGGGAAGTAAAAAGACAAAATCTCCTGAGTAAATTGGGAGCATGGGGGATTTGGGAGAAGATTGAAGGGGAGGGGAGAGGCAGGTAGGGGAGCTGAGAAAATGTAGAGCTCAATAAAAAAAAATTTAAGATGAAAAAAGATTTTTAAATGCTTCTCTGTCATTGACTCATTAGTTTTAAATCAGTTACAATTTAGGGGCTTTCCTCCATTAATCTTGCTGGTATTGAAATTCTGGGATACAGTGCACCCTATTACACCTCATTCTATGAATTCTAATTTTAAACAAATTATAATTCAAATGTAATTAAAGAGAAGAACCAAGTGAAACAAAAATAACAACAAAATACCCAAATTCTTCGTCTATCTGGTTTCATGGGAAAGAAAATCACGTCCATATACAGATTTCACCTCACAATCAGAAGCACTTGAACATTGATGGAATGCAAATTTTTCCTGGAGACTAAACTCCCAAAACTGAAGCTTCATAAAGAAAGGCAGTTATCAAATTAGCAGAAGGAGAAAAAGGATCACAGGAAAGACAAAAACTCAGTGACTCTCAAAATGCTAAAGAAAACTGGACTCTTTTAGGAGTCAATCAAAGGCGAAAAAGCAATGAACCTGAGAATATTGTACACAATACCTTGCCAATGTTTCATACATCGCTTGAGCAACTTCTTTGTATGCATGAAAATCATATGGAACAGCTTGCAGATTAGGACATAACTGTTTAGCATGCCCAAAAAACATTCCGTTCTTAATGCCAAATTGTCTAAAAAGAAAAGAAAATACAGTAGAGATTACATCAGGAAGTCTTAAGCTGACAACCAAATAGCAAGTATGTTTGATTTCCCCATGCCACTAATACACAATTTCCATGTAACTCCCCCTCTCGTAAGGGGTTAACAATAGGCATTAGGATAATTTACAAGTCTGTTGTCCCCCCAACAGAAAACAATACAATTGTCTTACTACAGTAAATGACATCTCTTCTGTCTATAAACACTTCTAAAACTTGACCTCTGGCCCCTTTGCAGAGATGCCAGCATGCCATATGCTGGTGATATCACAACCACCACAGAGCAGGAATGTGCTGTCAAAATGCTTTTCTTCTTCTAACACGTGGCACAGTTTAGCCAGGGCTCATCCCCCAAAGACAAAGAATATGAACGAAAGAACTACACAAAACAGTGCTATGTGACAAACAGACAAAATGTACTCATCCTATTACCACCCAATTCCCAATTGACCAATTCCAATGCTCCTCAAGTGGCTCCGCAGTGGTTGAGATGCCAACAGCATTGTATGGTAGGACATCACTCTGGGCAGGAGCCAGGGTTCCAGAACTTTGAGGGACCTAATTGAAAATGGTAAATTTTAAATCTACTGTGTGTCTCAATGCCCCACATTACCTTTGATATTTGGAGCATTCAGCATAAAACTATAATTATGGAATTATACATAATTAGTAAAATTCCATTTTATCACTCTGTAAAGAATCAAGAAAAAATATCACAGTAAAAACACAAGCAAAATAAAAGCAATGTTTCACCAGATTACACAGTATTACACAGAATGATCATGGTTATTCCATACATCCATTCAGTAATATTCACCAAGTATGGACTTAATTGAAGGTATGATTGCTTAAGAAACAGATACAATTATCTCTTGGCCTCTTGCCTACGATCAAGTGAATAAGCAGTCTTCTATTACTACTCTAACCTTCAGATCGCCACTGAGAACTACAAAGAATTAAGAAACCTCTCAAGTTAATTCAGAGGCAAATACAAAGCTACAAGCACTTTTCCATGTAAACAAAAGTAATGAACTATTTCAGTATCAAGTGTCAAATGGGCAGAGTATCTAGTAAGAAGCAAACAATGTTAGGAAAGGAAGCCATGACATGACAATAAAGGCAGCTGAAAAAGCTAGCTACATGCAGTTACATCAAGCATTCTGTAAGGTGCTAGGTGTGTTCCACAAACAGACCTCAAGATGCTTTGTGAGCATGTCCTTGCATCTGCTCAGAATGACCTGAGTTAGTCAGCAGGCCTTAATAAACCAATGCTTATCCATACATGGAGAAGTACCAATACAATAGTTTAGATAAGTATATGGGAACATTAGAATTATTTTTTCCCTAAAGTTTAGCTTTGAAAAAGGGTAAAATTTTGGTAAAATAGTTATAAAATATGTAAGTTCAATATTCAAATTAAAAAGCCCAGTCTTAAAGACACATGTTACAATGATCCTACAAATGTTCTTTTTCATTTCCTTTTTAAAAATTCAATCTATAAAAAAAATTTCAAAGATGTTACTTAGAAAAATATGCTATTTCTACTTAGGTACTCAAGCAACTTTCACAGAGGAAATATTCTATGTGTAGCCGAGGATGGAAATTCTGATCCACTTGCTTCCATCTTACAAGTGTTGGACAAGTGCAGGTGCTGCCACCATACCCAGTTTTTGCTATGTTTAAGGATCTAACCCAGGGCCTTGTGCATGCTGGGCAAGCATTCTTACAATTGAGCTACATCTCCCATCATAGGAGAAAGTCTAAGGCCACTGGACACCATAAAGAAGTTCTGAACAAAAGAAACAAACCCAGGAAGTCTTCCCATAACTAAGGGAAAAATACATTTTCCGTAAGTAGATGTATGTTCAGAAAATGAGGAGTTATTTCACAGAAAATAAACCAATGAGGACAATCACAAAAGAAGTCTGCCAGGTGTCGTAATGCACAATGAAATTGCAGCACTTACGTGGTGGCAGAAGCAAGAGGATTTTGAGGGCAAGCTGGGATACAGAAAAAGTTCCAGACCAGTTGAGCTATACAATGACAGTCTATCATAAAACAAACAAACCCTGAAGTTGTTTGACTTTAACAGAATGATTCATATGTTCCTCCTAACTAAAATCCATACAGAGTAAGTTATCAAAGCTGTATTTTTAAATATGTGCTACAAAATAGAATTAATTTCCCATTTTAAAGTACACATTCTTACTGCAATATGCTTCACTAAGATAAAACTTTTTGGTTTTCGAGACAGGGTTTCTCTGTGTAGCTTTGGTGCCTGCCAAGCTCTTGTAGACAGGCTGGCCTCGAACTGACAGAGATCTGACTGCCTGTGCCTTCCAAGTGCATGAGCCACCACCACCCGGCATAGACAAAACTCTTTAGGGTGGGATTAAACAATATAAAAAGAAAAAAGCACCAAGTCACTACTGATGTTCATTCAATATACTACATATCATAAATCTATATCATTAAGTAACAGTAAAAGGTTCTTATAAAAGCACATTAAAAAATTCTTTTTCACTTTAGAGGGGTATATTTGAGATACGGCCTTGAATGTAGAGAATGTACACTCTTGAATCAGCAGAATGTACATCCTTGAATGTAGCAGAAAATGACACTGAACTCCTTTTCCTGCCTCTGATTCCCACGTGTTAGAATTACCATCTCGAACCACCGTATCTGTGGCTTAGGCTTAGGAATAAAAATCTCATTTTCTTCACCTTAACTATCTTCTCATCGTGTATAACACGTACTCTCTATAGTGCATCCAGTAATCTCTATAGACACATTCCAGTGTCAAGGGATGTCCACCATCTAGTCACATTTCATTTTTTGTAACTTCACTACCATCTATGTCAAGTTCATCACTGCATACTAGACCATCTCCATAATCTAACTCTAATCTCAAACATTTCTCTGATAAAATTATTAAATTTGGTTAGAAAAGGGGTAAGAAATTGTTTTGAAGACATGCATTGTAAAAAGCATTCTAGAAAATAGAAAATGACAAAAAAAAGTGATTGTACAAGACATGGGTTTACTTGGCTTTGGTTCTCAAGCTCATTTTCATCTTTTTACTCAAATCTGAAATAAACATGTACTATTTATCTAGCACTTATATATATTGCCACAAACTACTTGGTGCTAATCTACTGTAACCCCTATTATTTTGATCTTCAGCACGGTAGTCACCACCGGTGGGTCAATACAAATATACCATCCAACACAGAGACCAGGAAGTTCAGAGAGCTACCAGAATTGAGACCACATCTACTTGGGACAAAACCTTAGGACTTCCATCCAGCACTCATCTTTGAAGTAGCTGGTGTTGACCAAGATCCTAAAAAGGCCTGAGTTCTCCCTTTATCAACTAGCAAGGATGCACTCCTGAGCATTGTCACAACTGTCTACCTATTAGTTGCCAGGTTACCAATTTAATACACTCTATACACTAAGCTCTGAACTGCCTATGTTAAGAATACTGCTAACAATCCTAATGCATTTCTATTTCACCTTTAGAAAGGTAAGTTTCATATTTTTGGCCACATTATCAATTGACAATAGTAAAACAGTTTTGTTCATGATAAAAGTAAACTTAGTGAGTTTACGTTTGACATAGCATAAAATAGGTAAGAATAGAACATGCTTTATATTTATGCATGTTTGAATAATTTATTTTAGTAAAATAGCATTTTAATAAAATTACAAGAATTTAAAAAAACTACTGACTACACTATGTTGAGCTCAAATATTTTATGTTCAGATCAGACTTCCTGAAATACTCCCAAACTTAAAAATACCGAAAAGTGTAAGTAATTTAACACCTTTCCCCACAATTATTGAATTCTAATATATATCAATGATACGAGTGCTCACTATATTACAAAGGTGAAAGTGTCTGAGTTCAATTACTGATAAAGAAAGATTCCTCTACTAAGCAGTCATTACTTTTATAACTATTATTTTTAAATTTTCATTCATTACAATTATGTAGATGATGTGTATAGTAGGCATACAAGCCTTGGTATGCCTGTGGATGCTGGAGGACAATTCTGAGGAGCCAATTTCTCTTCTTTATATGAATTTCTAGAGATTGAATTTAGGCCACCATACTTGTGGGGCTGTCTCATTGGCCCTTACATAATTTTCTGACATGTAAGGAGCACGAGTGTACTCCTCTCATATTAAAAAGGCAGATATAATTATGGTTTCAGACTGAGAGATAATTGCCTACACAAAAGTTAGTGGTAACAAATTTACACATTCTAAGCGGAAGTGAGAATGTCTGATAGAAGGAAATTATTTATGATTTAAAAGGTAATCAAGTTTCAACTTAATTTTATTTTTGTGTGTTTTCTTGAATGTATGCCTGTGCACCACATGTGTGCCTTGTGTTCACAAGGACCAGAAGAACTGGATTTCCTGGAACTGGAGTTATGGACAGGTGTGAACTACCATGTGGGTGTCAGAAATTGAACCTTAGTCTTCTGCAAGAACAACTGCTCTTAACTGCAGAGCCATCTCTCCCAGCAATTATCGGTTTTAAAACGTAAGAAATTTTTCTTACGTGTAACAAGGAAAGATTGAGGAAAGACTAAGGTCTGTCAACACCAGTTTAAAAAAAAAATCCAACTTTTAATTTTATGCCTGAAAGACAATAAAAATGACAATGCCTAATTTCTTTTTGTTTCCATTGCAGGATCTATCATGAGGAACTATTACATTATTTAAAATTATTATCTTGGTAATGTAAATGAAGGGACTCATGCTAAAAATATTTCTTTTCACAATACATATCTAATATGTTGAAATCATAGGCTTGACTTACAAGACTTAAAGTATATAAAATAATTAACTATTCATTGAGAATTAGAACTCACTTAGCGTCTACATACCTGGCTTCATAACTACAAGAAGCAATTTCAGCTTTTGATAAAATAGAATCAATTCCATTTGTTTGTGTAGAATCTGGATTCTCCCATACTGATGAATCTGGTATATCTGCTTTAAAATAAAATTACATAAAAAATTTATTTTCCTTAATTTTTATTAAAGAAATGTTTTCTATTATTTTAAGATGCAAGTGTTTAAAAAGTTCCAAACACCTATTTGAATTCATATTATTTCTATATTTAGTACAAAACTCTTAAAATTATTTTTTTGCATATTCTTCAGCAAGTCAGATCAAATGTAAAATAAATTCAAAGTATTCTGTTTTAATAAATGTAAAGTATCCTGTTATCCTGTAAAACACAGTCGTTCAGGGTAGATAAGGATGAAAGTGATCAGGGAAATAAACTCCCAACCCTGCTTTTGGAGAATTTTGTACCTCACTGTAATGGAAAAAGGTTAACAGAAAATACAAGATTCTTGGAATGATTTTTGTTATTTCCTTAGAGAACTAGCTACAGAACTTAAAACTAATTATGTCAAAGAGAAATCAAATTTCTACCAGCCATGTGATTAAATAACTTAGTAATCCTTTTTAGAAACTTTGGTTTCTTGTTCCTCAAAATTCAGAAATTAAGCCAGTGTAACCAGATGATCTTATCTATATATGACATACATATAGACATGCACGTACATAAATAATTCATATATATTATGTAAATATATCTTCATATACTATAAAGATGGTTCATATTAAACTTCAAGGTTTTTCTTTTAATCACATCAGGTAAAAACAGCCTCAGCATTATTTTCTACTTTTAACAATTGTAACTTCAATTAAAAAAAAAACTTGAGCTCAATTATAATCAATAGTAACTGCTTTACAGAATTAGGTAATTCTTGCCTCAACAGAACAACAGTTCACCAACATTTCTAATATCCAAATCAACTTTGCAATTTCACCCAAGCATATAAAAATACATGCCCTAGAGAGCCTACTGACTACATGACACCTGAAGCATAATGAGATTTACTAATAATTGAGAAGTAGATGAGTAAAGTTTTGGTCATACATCTTTGGATAATACTATTAGGTTAAAGATAAAGTTTGCTTTTATGGAACTTAATAAAAAAAATTCTTAAAACACAATCTCAGCCATGTCTCTACTCTATAAACAACATAGTAAAGCAAGACCCAAACCTATTATTTTAGTTAATTCCAAAAAAAAACCATATACCATAATAAGACAAAGCTAACAAACTCAGTACCTCTTTTCCATTTATTTGAGAGTCTCAATGCTCCATGAAAAAACAGCCAACCTATTGTACCACCAGGAAAACACAACACAATATCTGGCTTTATAGGCTACAATAACTCTTCCTTATCTGACTAACTACCATGAACATTTTCACCCAATATGCAACCCAAACAATTATTTTCAGATTCTAGCACCTATACACAAACACCATGAATACAAACCAAATTCAGAATTGGTATCTTGGTGGGACTTAAATGCTACTTGCATCTAAAAATAAAATCAAGAATATGCAACGCAAGCTATGATTTCTGGTCCAATGTAAATAATATAGGCCACTCTCTTACAAACTCAAGACAGAAAGTGAATAGATTATTCAGTGCTTCTGCAACAGTCCATTATCTAATCTGTAAGAATTTAAGGATTGTAACAGACCAACAGAGGGTGCCACTAACCAAAGACCACAGCCACAGTCTGCTTTCTTTCAAAGTTATAACCACGAATTATGCTTTGAAAGGAAGTTAAATGACCCTTATATTTGAAGGACTATTTAGCCTAAATGTCTCATTTGGAAATTACAGATAGCTCATGTTTGAAGTGAGAACAGAGTGTGGTCCATGCGCCCCCAATGCCCTGGCCTGAGAGGCAGCACCGTGGTGTTCCTCTTCACTGGGCTGGCTGACCTGTTCCACAGTGCAGCAGAGTGCGTGGGTCTCTCCAACAGCGGAGTGAGTTGCTTCATGTGAGATTCAAGGAAATGCAGGGACACACTGTCCTCACTGGAGGGCAAAGTAGAGAACTGCTGATCAAAACTTGACAAACTAGACGGGCACATGGAGAATGTGGAGGAACGGTTGGAGAAATCAGAGGCCAGGACACAAGTCTGTGAAAAAGAAATCGCTGAGAATAAATCTATGACTAATACGATTTTTTCAACTGTTGCTCTTTAGAATGAAAACTGAAGCTGTTGAAGGGATAGAAAACATCTGCATCCTGGGAGTCCAGGAAGGGGTAAAAGGCCCCTACCATGAAGTGCAGAGCTTAAATGGTTCTGAATGAACTCATCAATGAGATGATTCAGGAAACGGCTTATAAAGGAAGTCACAGACGGATGAAATGCCCTGGTTACACTGACTTAGTTTCTGAATATAAGGAACAAGAAATCAGTTTCCAAAAGACTAAGATGCTTCTTTTTTGTTGTAGTATCTGCCTAACCTAACCACACAAGTCAAAACATTAGAACTGATTTTTACAAAGCTAGTATGTAAAAGTCAAAGAGTCTAGCTTCTAAACTGATCTTTAGTACTTTTATTTTTGGTACTATGTCTAATAATGACCCGGAGAAAGAGAGATCAGGAAAAGTGGAACAAAGGCATTGGAAAACAAGTTCTTCTGGGCACAGGTTTGGCTGTAATCTTAATAAAAGACAATTCTTTTATGTACAGAAAATATTCTTATAAGCTCCAAATGAGTCAAAGGGCTTAAGAAAAAAAAAAGAATATCATCAAGTTAAGAGTATCAAGGTAATATAGTCACTTTTTCTAAGGAGAGGAAAATCTGTTTTGTCAATTTTCAATGGCAAGTAGAACTTAAACTTTCCTCTAATACTTGGCTTCTGGTATAACACCCATAGAAGTGAAGGAGATATGAATTACAAAAAGCTGCTAAAATACTATGAAAATCTGGTGGCTACAAAGATGAAGATAATTAAGTAACCAAAGAAAATATTCTGCTGCAAAATCATGTATGACCAGACAGTGATGGAAGGCAAGACAAAAGAAGACAAGCTCCCTGTTATTTTCAAAGAACAAGTGCCTGCCAAGGTCAAAATCTAGATGCAGACTGCTTAAATAAACAGCAGGCTTAGATTATACCCAACAGAATCAGAGCACAATGGAACTTAGAAATGCCACCAAATATACACATTTGGGATTTTTTTTCTTGTTTTGATAGTTGTTCGCTAAGTATTCAATGTGACAAGTACTGTGATTTCCTTCAGCTACATATTTCTTGGTTTCTAGAACTTAAAGTTTTATCTTTTTAATAATACCACAAAGAAAATACAGAAAGAAAATAAAACCTTTTATAAAACTTCACTTAAGAAACCACAGACCATGAAGCGAAGCCTCAACAAGTGCAGTAAGTTACCCCACGATCTACTGACACAAAACACGAGAATCTCAAAAATCTCTGAGAACATTTAACAACTAATAAAAGCCATAGGACACTTGAGAAATGGGAACATCTAAGAAGTAAATGTCTACCATTACCCTTTCCAATGTATACTGTGTAAGCAGATGATCACAATCAACAAAAAGACTAATTCCAGAAAAGAAATTCAGATGTCCAGACTCTACTCTTGCTTCATTAGCGTCAGTATGTCCAATGTTTTATATCTGACAAAACAGGGAACTGAAGTGACTGGGATAAACCAAACCAGATCCTTCCTACTGAGCTCTAGGTTTCTCTTCTGGTTACTGTTTTCCTAAGAGAATTTTTTTCTATTATGTTTTCACAAGATATTCCACAAGGAAACCAATCAATGTGAAAGACTCTTCTCTTTTTTCACTCTTTGGAACTTTAAGGCAGGGGCAATTTAAAAAAAAAGATCTTATTATTATGACGAGAATAATTTTCCAAGACAGCTATGAAAATGTTTCTTTTAATAAACAAATTTAATCAAATAAGGAATAGTCCTGGCTGGCATTTAGATTATGATCCAATAGAGGTCTGTCTTCTTTCTTAATTCAGCGTTTCCCTGCTCTCTAGGCTTCCCTTGAAAGCATCAGTTGTCCACTACCATCTCCCAAATACTGGTATTAGATACACTGTACCTAGCTTTAAATTCTAAGAACACTGAAGAAGTTCAGGGTCTTCACTGTAACATAAGTCAAATGGCTAATACCACAAGTCCAGATCAAAGTTTCTATAAAACAATCATGACTTTCATTCCCAATCTAGCAGATTTAATTACTGTTTTAAAATTCACACCTGACTGAGTTCCAGGAAGACCATCATCCAGTTTCAGAAAGCCGAACAATAAACCGTTTAGATTCAGGTTTTGGTTTGATTCAAGTTGTCACTAGCATCCTTAAAACCTTCAAACTTGTAAAGAGCTAATTATTCTAATTCTGCTATTACTTCTAAAACACCAATACCACCAATACCAACAGTAATATCCAGAAGTCATCCATAGGAGCATTATGGCTTCAAAGAACTCGTTTGTACCTGCTTTTCCTTTCAGGATTTTATTCTGGTAATATTGCCACTCAAGCTGGGGGTTAGCACCAGGACGTAAAGGCGCCCTTCCTGTGCCTCTGTTACTTGTAACAGCCACTGGTTTTCCTGTGAGAAAAAGATTGAATTGTTTTCTAAGTTCAAAAGAATGTTAAGAACATGGAATAGAAGTTTTTCATGGGATTTTAATTACATTAATTTTTTTCCTTTAATTACTTAGGTATTAAATCTTGAAGAAGCTATAATATACCCACTACCATCTAGTATCACCTAAGGTTTTCAGTTAGCCCCCAAAAGGGACAATTTCAGTGACATTTCTTGTTTTAAGACAAAGTCTAAGTAGTTCCGAAATCCTCTATGTAGACCAGGCTAGCCATGAACTCACAAAGATCCACCTGCCTCTGAAAGGCTGGGATTAAAGGCTTGTGCCAAAAGCATGGCCCTAGTGACATTTTTAATAAACTAACTCAACCTAAAAGCAACAATCAGTTACTCATGGCTTTTGATTTCTTACAATGAAAAACAGGCAACTCAGATCCCAGGTTCAGATTGTAGGGGTGGGCAATGAAAGACAAACTATAAACAGAATTTTATAGTTCTGGCATAAATAGGATCAACATCTGTACTTGATTTTTTAATTTTAATGCAAAAGAAATAAAAGATTCATACATAGCTATCAAAATATTATAATTAACCAAATGTGATTTTTCAGTTCCTAGCTTTAGAATGTTTACTTCCATCAAGGAGGAGTTATTTGAACAGGAGAAATAAGTGAAAGTCTAAAAAATACCACAAAATCCCAGGTAACAATAAAAAGGGGGGATATCCAGAGGCCCCCATCTATGCAAGATAAAAGTCTTAGTTTAAGATATCCTTCTCTGCAGATTTCAACTTCTATCAAGCAGAGGTTTTTTAATTTCCCTATACCTCTGATAATGGAGTTCTGACAATTTGAAGGAACTGATCTAAACAAGGAAAATCAAAATATTTTTTCAAAGAACACTTTGTTATCAATTAATACATATATCCTTATATTCATAACAATGTATCAATTTTCTTAAAACAAACAAGAATACAGACCTTTGAGATCTGGTCTATTTCGTATACCCACTGATACAAAGAAGCAATCCATATCAACATGCATTACACAGCTCTGATGTCTGGGTGAGCTCAATACTGACATATTGCCTAGAAGGAAAAAGAGAACATTCAAACCCAAAACTAACTATTCTCATTAAGAACAAGTCTAGTTAATTTTAAAAATCATATTTAAGAAGAATGGCATCTTAATACAACACAGAATACATCATGGAACACCTCTGTACCACCTCAATAGACAAATTTCAATTCCTCTAGTTTTCTAACCTAATTTTAAATCAAGTCTAACAATACCATGGTATCATTCTACTTCTAATAGTCTTATCTTAAAATCATGATTTATTAGATAAATCTATGATTATGTGAACCATTTTGGTGCCTATAGTTACTTAGTTACATGGAGCTAAGTAGCCTTTGATGAGCTCCAATCCCCACATTCTACAAACAATGTTAAATGGAACAACAATTATAGTGGCTACTACTACCTAGTGCTCCTCGTAGGTGTGAGGATATAAAAAGTTTACAGGGGTTAATATAAATACTCAAAATATTATGGGTAGAAATTACTGTCACACCAACCTTTTACAGACTAGTAATTTGTCTCACAACCAGTGAGCACCCAAGTTGGGATTTAAATCCAGTATGATTTCCCAAACTCTTAAATTATCATGCTGCTGTTCTAAATAGACGTGCTTCAAATAGTCATCTACAAAACAAAAACCTACATACAAAAGGAATTTTCTTACACCATTAGATGTTACGAGTTCGGCAGCATGTTTATTACTTTATGGAGATGAAAATAAATTATCTCATAAGGACGATTAATAGCTTTGAATAACCTAAAATGTATTTGTAAGGGTTATTATAACCCAACTATTAGGACAGTATTACTTTAAATAACATTATTACTATTACTCATCCTGGTTCTCCAAAACGTAAGAGTGCCTAATTCTGATCTCAGAGACTATTCTTGATTATCATCTTTTTGATAGGTTTTTAAAAAACTTACTCCTTAGCAATTGTGCTACTTCACGTATTAACTCATCACTATGTGCAAGGCACTGAATCTTCATGTTATCTTTAAGCAGACAACTCAGAAGTTGGACATCACTGATTCCTGTCATTCCTCTTACAAAGAGGAAACAGACAAGAAAGGCAAATACCAATGCATGTTCCTGCTGCAGAAATTAGCAAGGTAAGGATTTAGATTCAGGCTAAGCGATGTAATTCAAGCCCTTGCTCTTCCCTGCCATCCTCTATGCTACATTCAGAAAGATTTATCAAGTAGGTTTTCACAATCACAATCTTTCTTTACTAGCTCTAGGTATCAAATTTAGGGCCTTGCATATGTTAGGCAAACAACAATTACAATTCTACGGTATAAAAATATCATGAAGCATAAGGTAAACAACCAGAAACAGTATTAAATAGTCAAGAGATATATGTATAAATGTATAAACCAAATACCTACCAAATGTTTTCTTACAACATAAAAGTTTATGAATTTATTCCCATTAATGGACCTAATTCATAAAGGTATTTTAAAGCTTTCAAAATAAAGTGACCTTCTGGTTATAAGGATCAAGACATACATAATCTAACACCTATGACATTCTGAAATATTTTAGAAATACTGAAAAATCATTTTGACTAAAAACATGTTGGAATATATCAAACAATTAAATATAACAGCAATAAAAACTCACATGGCTCTAAAACACCATTAGCATCTTTCTCTTTATGCCTCCCTTTCCACAGTTATAAAAGATTATTATCACATAATCTTGGAACTTTCTTTGTTCCTCGCCCACAAAAGAAAAAAAGTGAAACCTTTTGTCAAAAACAACTAAAACTCCAAACCATTACTAAACTCCATTACTAAACTCTAGTTTAGTAATGCCTGTCACAGAACAGCTTCCTGTCGGAGCTGGAGACAATTTTTAAGCACACACACAAATTATAAACAGTCTACATAGACGTGAAAACAATCTCACTACGTTTACCACTCTAGTACAATGGTTATGTCACTGTTTAATTTTTAAAAATGTATTATGAAGTATGCTTTGATAAATTCATAATTATCCCTACCAAACAACTTCATTCTCACAGGAGATTAGGCATGGAATATAAAATGTTATATTCATACAGTTCAAAACTTAAACAATATATTGTCTACATGAGGAAGGAATACTTAGAATCCCCGTTCTGACAGCATCCCAGTTCTGATAACATTTTCAGTTATCCACAATTAAATCTAATATAAAAATAATAGTTTTGTCATACTTACTGTAACTTACAAAACCTGGCAATTTTTATATTAAGAAGTTTGTAAGGATTAGAATACCAATGAAAACATCAGAATAAAATCATCAAATATAACTGTTTTGAAGAAAACAATTTTAGTATCTACCTGTGTCAGTTACAACAAGGGAAGACCTGCCTGTTTTCATTTTTTTTAACTTTTCCCTTCCTGGAAAGATACCACTACTTTGTTTTTGTAGGGTATTGACAAACTCAGTCAATTCACACTTCCATGTTGAGATGTGATGCAGTCTTGAACGAGAATAGAAATCTGAGATAAAATTGCAGTCTGATGGTTTCGATGGCACTGAAGGCGCTACCTTACTAAGAGTCAGAACAGAAGAAGTGCTTTTTGTGCTTGAAGGCCCCTGAACAGTGGAGTGGTGAGCACCATTGACTTTAGTGTTACTGTGCAAAGAAGGTGAGAGGGAATTAGTTCTGTGTGGACTCCGCAAAGCATCTGTATTTCTGGTGCTCTGCTGCAACTGCTGTACTGTACAGTCTCTGAAGTCAGGGCTGCTCTTCTCTGTCCTCTTCTCCTCCTGGGCAGAATCTAAAGAAAGCCTGCTAGCAACACTATTGCCCACAGGCACCAAGCTATCCTGTGTCTTTAAGGCACCATTAGAGCTAGGAGCATGTCCATTAAAAATGACAGAGGTGTCTCTGGGATGCGATATTCCATTTTGTTTCCTTCCTGAAAATGTCTGTTCCAGATCCACAAAACTAAAACCATCATCTGCATCTTCTTCATTCCAACTGCTCAGTCCATTTGCTTTCACATCATTTTCTGTCTCAATCTTCTTAATTATGTGATTTCTAAAGCATAAGAATAATTAAGTTAATATATCTAACTTGAAAGCTTAAAAATACAAATTCTCTTTGTGATCTACTGTTTCCCTCTTAAATACTGAAAAGTTAAACCATAACTTTTATTTTTGTTTGAACAAAGGATAATTCTTGGCCAAACTAAAGAATCAAGATTTTCTTTCTTCTCTTTTTTGTTATTCAACTTTTTTTTTGAAAATAGGGTCTAAGACACCCACTACTTAAACGGCCTTTGACTAAAGTTTATCAAGTACTGACATTACAGGCACACACAGGCATGTACACTGGTTCTGTAACTTTTCCTACAGAAACTAACCAGAACCGATCACCTCTGAATCCCAAAACACAGCAGCTGTCATTTATAAACTATGTGAACAACATCTACTTTTCATAAAATGAACAAAAGTTTAACCTGAGTTTCTACTCCTGGTTTTACATTGTTTTCATGTAAGCCATGAAAACATTTTTACTCTAACACAGTAAAGCCAACATCAGAACATGAGATTAAAGTCCTGACCCTAGTCAGCTTCAGTCAGCGTGAGAGCTGATACGACCGTATGCAACCACAAACTGGTTTGTGTAAGAAACAAGTGTGTGGTAGTAACTCAGTACAATTTTTAACAAGAAAAATGACAACACTTGAACAATTGACCAAAAAAAGTGTATTTAGATGCCACAGATCTCCAATGGCAATCTAGATCAAATATATTGTCACAGGCTTAAATGCAGGATCTATGACATACATTATATTAAATTCATATCCTAGCTACTCTGCATTTTTAAAATAATGTTAATGAAGACAAACATCTAAGTAACAAAATCCAGTGATTCATCCTTTCAAATGTCTACAGCATTACTCCAATTAGTGTGGACTCCAAGTAATGGGGTAACACACACAACACCATACTAAGCGTCAGATTACCAGTACCACCAGATGTTGTCTTAAGGTCTTCACCCTAATGTCACTTTGACTTATTAGTAATGATGGTCTGGCTATATGGAAAAATCACACAAGTTGGAAGCAAAAACAGATAAATCCCCACCCATTTCTACTTGTCTCAGGCTCTGGCTGTATCTGTATCGTTCATGGACTATGGTACCCAATTCTGAGTATATCCAACTCTCATAAAAGGTCAGTAAAAGAAGAACACAAACTGGAAACAAAAGAAAGCTTATTTAGAGGAAGCCTGCCCCCTAACATGAGGATAGAGCAGGAAGTGAAGAACCACCTAAATTTATTTAAAATGCAAACTATAGCTAGCCTTTACCAAACTCTGAGAAGTTAACTAAAGTAAGTAAAACCAAAAAAAAACCTGACTACTAGGTTTTCTGCATCAAAACATTATGACTCTTTACATGCACAACAGTAGTGTATCCAACAAAAAAATGCATATACTACTGGCAAGAAAATATACTGTTAATAACACATACTCTTTTTGTGCTGATAACCCAGACTAGACAAATGCACATTTAGAAAACAGTTGTGTAAGAGATATAGTGAAACATGTTTAAGCAACTAAAATTATCTGTACTTGTATTAAGAAGCCAGATCTTAAAGGTAAATTCTAAAACTGTCAACAGAAATAAATTTAGAAAGAAATCTATTTTCTACTTGTATTGAGGTAAGGAAAACAAGATGTGGATTTTCATCAAGTTATTGGTGTATTTTTTGAAAGTATTTTGAAGATTCGCAGTTTAAAGTGTATTTTAAAAAAATTGGGGACGGGTGGTGGTGGCGCATACCTTTAATCTCAGCACTCGGGAGGCTGAGGCAGGCGGATCTCAGTGAGTTCGAGGCCAGCCTGGTCTACAAGAGCTAGTT